>JAVHZT010000123.1:0-269299 GCA_035079005.1 Fraxinus americana | reverse complement strand
GAAGAACTGGTGCAGGTGCAATGTATATTATATTAGGTAGAGCTGTTTTAGATTAAGACTAATTTTCCACTTTAATAATTCTTATTCATAACGAAAACTATCCGCAGTCGTTATACGTAGCATATACATGATAGTTTATTATTTGGTGCACGAGACAATAAAAAATTATCACATTATACATTAAATAACAACTATCATGTGTATGTCACGTAGGACGACTGCTGATAATTTTAACTACGAATAGCAAAATTAGCCGCCGTGAAACACGTGCTTTTGAAAATTATAGGAGTCGAAAGCAACTCGTGGACCTTAAACAAGATTTTATTCCTCTTTTTTATTAGGCAAAGATTTTATCCACTAGTAAGTGGGTGGTTCGCATTGTGGAATTCATCTCGACCACGTAATTTCATGTTGGAGTTTATGGAGTACTGGCATGTGATGTCCACTTTTACAAAAAAATGGTTTTTGACGAAGGCGCGAGTGATGACTTGTTAGACTTATGCAAATTTCTCCATTTCAAAATATTAGATTTTGATCGAAATTTAATTAATATCAATACCGAATAGAAACTTAACAAAAAGAAGGGTAAGACTCGAATTATTTTTACATAGTCAAGTTAGATAAAGAAAAGAAGTAGGAAATGTTCAGCGAGTGGTAGGGATGTCAACAGAACGGGACGGGACGGGGAAATTCTCTACCCCGTCCCCGTCACGTTTAAGGCGAGGCGGGGTGAGGCTAGGGTGGGTCATTTTCCCATTTATCCCCCGTTTAATTTTTTTTTATTGTCCATATTCATTAGATTTAAACAAATAATTTTAGCTGTTATTTTCTATTAAAACTAATGAAATTTTTTTAATAAAGTATTGAATTCTAAAATAAAAATAAAAATAAAAATTTAACGGGGCGGGGCGGGGCAAAATTCCTTGCCCCGTTACCTGATTAAGCAGGTTATTCAGCCCCGTTCGGCGCGGGACCCCGCGGATATCGGGTTTGTCGAATTTTTTTGCTATCCCTAACGAGTGGTTGTCGACAATTTTTTTTTTTTACTTGGATAGCGTGGAATCTAGTCATCCACTACATTTTTTTTTTAATTTTTTTAATGTACTTGGCTAATGTGTAATAGCATATTCCACGTTTGATGCTTTAGAAAAAAAAAAAGAACAGTGGGGGAAATCTATGAAAACAACATAAGATAAATCTAATGGTGCACAAAGGGCCCATCACGTCTCTATCTCCCCAAGAGAAAAGAGTTGAAAACCTTGTTTCAACCTCCAACTTCCAACAAGCGAGAAAACATTAATGCTCTCCACACTGAATTTACAATGAATAACAAGGAATGTAAATTCATATTAGACTGTTTTCTATCAAATCAAGCCCCCGTAAAACCATCATTATTTAAAAACTCATTTTTTACATGTTTATTTTTAACTATACATTTACACAATAAAATATTCTGTACGTACAAATTTTTTTCCTACTTTTTAACTAGAAAATCACTATTCAGAATATTATTTTCGCTAAATAATGACCATCAAATAAGGACGTTGGAGGGTCCAAGGGAAATAATTGATTAGTCCTTTTCTATAAAATATTATTTTGTTACTAAAAACTAAAAAAATATGACAAATATACAACGTTTTAATTGCAAATGGCCTTGATCTTTATTCAAATCACTTTATGTTTTCATCTTGTTCTTATCTTTAACTTTTTATAATTATAACAAATCTTGTCCTTGTTGACTATTTTTGTCCAAAAATTATGTTATAGTAATTTAAAATCAGAGATAAACATTTAGTCATAATTTTATATTGCCTTTTTTGCTTATTCAAAAATATGATGTTCGAATAAGTCTTTTTATTCCTCCTAACAAACTTATGGACAAATTTGATTATTAGAGACAAGATATACTAATTAATGATAAAGATAAGAAAAAAAAAATGCAATTATAGTTCCAAACCTTTCATTTATGACACTCATAGTTCTCTATATCTTTCAATTTGTTGCATTCGGATGATGCATGACACATGAATTGATTTCATTCATTAGTTGACCAGAAAATAAAAAAAAGAAAGGATTTAATTTGATCAGGGCAAAATTATAACTTTACAATTCTTGCAGATAATATTTTAAAAAAAGAGAGAGAGAAGAAAATTAAAAAGAGTAATGCTATTTTTACGTCATTGTGTATATAATAATGTACAAATAGACAACATGAAAAAGAGAGACTGAGTGAGAGAGAGAGAGAGAGAGAGAGAGAGAGAGAGAGAGACCTAAAGAATTATAATTTTTTCTTGGATTAATCTATAAAGGTTGACATAGTATGAGTGGGGCGAGGTCCACGCTCACATTATGTCAACTCCTATGTGTACACCTATGTACACATAACATGACCATTTTTCCTTTCTTCCATGTCATCTATATGTTACACAATGATACACAAATAGCATCGCTCAATTAACAATTTTTTTTTTTGTAAAATTCCTCCCCTCCCCACCCCACCCCACCCCACCCCACCCCACTCCACTCCACCCAACCAAACCAACCAAATCCGCATATCCTTCACCCACCTGCATCGCCACCCACCATTGAGAGCTTTAGTGCCTCGACCATTGCTAACTATGGATGGTGGAAAGTGCTAGCTGAGTAATACAAAAGACTAATTAAAGTCGCGAGTGTTGTAAAATTAGCTTCATCACATCAATTTGTTGCAATTATTCAATCTCAACCCTACCTAGAGTCGTTGATTTTTGACTCATTTCTCTAACGACTTTGCAATGAAAGTTGGGCTGCCGGAAACATAAGCGCATGTGAGAATTCTTGATTATCTCAAAATTTATCCTACTTTTGGCGAAGAAAATGAAATGGACAATACAAAAAAGGCCTTATTCTTATGATTGTAGGTTAATTTTAGGCTTAGCATGGTATTCTATGGGTGTGAAGGTGTTTTGGGAGTTTAAGGTTGTAAGAGAGAGTAAAAGGTTGTGATATTACGTTTCTATCGGGACGGGTGGCCTTGGTGGGTGGGTGAGGAGTAGGTGAATATGATTGGTCGTAACGGGTAGGGTGTTTGTGGTAGTGGAGGTCAGTAGCGAACCCAGCACCCTGCCGGGGGGGAGATGGGGCGGCTGCCCGTGCTGGGCTCCACGGGAAGAATTTTTAGGGAGAAGATGGCGGCCGGCGCTGGTCTGGTTCTTCTTCTCCTATTTCTTTCTTTTGCTCTCTGCTGCTGGGGCCTGGGATGGGTTCTTTTTTTTTTTCGTTATAAGACTGGACCGTTGCTGCTAGCCCAGCCTAGAACCATTTTTTTTCAATTGGTTGGCCGATTGGGCCATCTTTTTTAGGCCTAATAGTTAATTATATAGGCTCAGCCCATCCCTTTACTTTTTTTTTATTAGACTGGGCCATTTGTTCTTGGGCAAATAATATATATATATCCAGGCCTAGGCTGCCCAACAAATGAACTTGAACTCATATCATGTTTTATTTCGTGAAAGCTTCAGCCGTCTTGATTCAAGACGCCGCCTCTCACACTTGTCGTCGCTGTCGCCTGTCGAGTTTCGCCACAGCCCGATCGTCTTCTCCATCACTACCAACAGCGTTGCGAACGACCGGATACCTTCGCCGACTCACCGTGAGGACTGAGGCCCATGACCTTGAGTTTTTTCATTTCTTTTTTTAATTTTTTGGTGTTATTATCTGTTTATGAGTTATGAAATCATGATTTATGATAGTTTTCAATTTGTTTCAAATATGATTTATGAATTGAAATTGCAGGAATTTTGAATTGGATTTGGAATTGAAATTGGAATTTGAATTTAAATTGGAATTGGAATTAGGGTTTGGAATTGGGGGAAAATAAAATTGGATTTGGAATTGGATTTAGGGTCTAGAACGGGGGAATTGGAAATTTGGATTTGAAATTTGCTTTATGAATGTTGGCACTTTTCTGTCTTAGAGGAAGCTTTGTGCCATTACGATAATTTGGTGGTTTACGATAGTTACAAAGTATATTGTATTGCGTATTTCTTTAGTATTTTGAGCTGTAATGAAGTGTGTGTGTATATATATATATCTCTATATAAAAAGTGTCTATCTAACGAAATTTGTAGGTTTAACGGACATAATTTGTTGGTTTAACGGAAAAACTAACGGAATTTCTTGGTGCCTATCTAACGGAATTTGTTGGTTTAACGGAAAAACTAACGAAATTTTCGTAAACCCTAAACCAAACCCTAACCATTCTCACCCTTCCACTTTCTCTCTCTACCCCCAAATGCTCTCCATTCTCTCTAGAAATTCAAAAACACATGAAAATCCATCCACAAAAACTCTAGAAATCGAAGCTGCAAAAATTCTGCCAAAAAAACTGAAAAACGCTGGAAATCACCATTCCAGCCAACTCCACAGCTGGAACCTCCACCCTACAGGCTGCACACCTCGGGACGAAGCCTTCCATGGCAGCAATTTGACACAAACAGCTCAAAAGCAACCCCAATATGTTGAAAATCGAACAACAGTCGCGACCGTAGCGACCTCGCCTGGGAAGAACGTGATTTCCGGCGCCGGTACTGACAATCACGATCGCGAACCACAACTGGAAGCTTCCCAACACCCAAACGAGCTTTAGGTGGCTCAAGGAGAGGTACACATAAATGGTTCATGGGTATAGATGATCTTTATCATAATATGATAACTTGTCGTATGTGAAGGCAAAGGGGTACACAGAAATGCCTATCCTACCATGACGTATATGGGTTCAGATCTTATTTGCATATACTCTTGTGTTTATATGGTTGTACTTGCTCTATTTCTACAGCATGTCATTTGATGTTTGTTGGCGGACATCCTCAGTGTTAAGCCAACTCATGTACAAGTGTGATTTACTAATTTGTTCTATTTGGCTTGTCAAATCAGGTGGAAGAGCTCTTGAAAGAATATGACAACGTCTGCACACTCAGATTCGAATGCCAATATCTTCTGACCTCTTAATTGTTTTTCTTTTTCTTTTTATTTTTTTATTTTTGCAGTTACCACAGCTTAATATAGATTTTTTTGTAATTGATTGATTTATGATGGAGCTCGTATAGATTATAATCCTATCTATTTTAAGGTTTAGCACCATTGATATAGAAAACTTCTTGAAATGGGTGATATAGATTATGATTTGCTCGTGCTGCAGAGTTTGTATTTAAGGAACAAACTTCTGATGTAGAATTTCGTTTTGATTTTAAATTATATTCTTCACAATGAGGCCAAATACTTTAGTTCTCAAACAATAAGAGAACATCAATCAGATTTAAATAGTTTTTGTGTGATCATAACAAATTCATTCTTCAACAAAACTATTAAATATAAATTAAGTAAACGTGCATTGCACGTTACTTACACCTAGTATATATATATATATTGAATAATTTTTAATATTATATAATTAAATATTAATAAACGACATCGCTCTTACGATAGCTGATTGTCGACGTTGACTAGTCCACGTTAACTGGTTAACGTCCGCCCGGACTGAGCTTCGACGCTGAGTCCACCACTGGTGGAGGTTTGGCGAGAAGATGAGTATTTTTATTTTTTCAATTAATTTATGTGAAATATATAAAATTACAATATTTTCTTTCTACGCTTTGGGCACAACAAGTTGAAAGCTCTGGGTTTATGGATATTACAAATGAAAGGATTGGGTAAAAGATGCAACTAAGTAAAAGATTTTAGACTACAACGGTAATTTTTTTCATAAAATAATTTTAAAAAGTTGGGATATAAAAGCGAATACAATCATGCTACATCATTATATGATAGATTTGTCACATTTCTTGACCGATAAAAAGAATGACAATTTTTACACCAATCACTTATTGTCACACATTCATTCAAAATGTCAAACTCATATGATAAAGTGGCATTATTCGAGTGAATATGCTTGTAATAAATTCAATCCAACTGTAACATTTCTCATGGTTCTAGTCGAGGCTGGAGTCGCAATCATCATACTTGAAACAACAGCTGGCCAAGCCACAGCATGTCTGGCTAAAGTAAAAAATTGTTTGGACATATTTTCTTAAGTACTTATTTCAACAAAATATAATTAGCTACTTATAAGTATAATTTCTAAGGTCTGCGAAACTTCTTTGCATTTCACCAAAGCAGAACACTAGGGATTCAATTCAAAAGAAACACCACTTACATATTCAACTACTTTTTCACAATTTCACTTTCAACACGTTTGGTTGGTGAAAACTGCATTTTCTCGTACCCATTCTTCTTGCTTTATGTACATATCGAAAAAGAATTAAAATCAAACCAAAAGATTTCTACTTTCTTTGTTTTGCTTCCAACCTAAGCAACTTTTTTGCATATATTGAGGAACCGATCTGTTTTATTTGAAGTTTTAAACTTCTTGTAATCACATAACTAAAGATTCAGTATTTTTTTGTGGGAAATTGTGAAGAAGAGAAGAGAAAGAGGTGGGATTATGGGGATATTGTATGATGATTTGGTGTTAATTAGGCCGTCAGAGAAAGAAGGGGAACCCAGTGTAATCACTGTCAATTGTCCCGACAAGACTGGTTTGGGCTGTGATCTTTGCCGCATAATTCTCTTCTTTGGCCTCACTGTTGTCCGAATTGGTATGTAATTCATCTGCATAGATGCAAATTTTTATTCTGTTACATTCAGCACAGAGACTTACAAACACATTAACTATTTAACAATTCGTATGCATACGTGCTTGTTAATGATTGCTAAACGAATTGATGAACGGTTGTTGTGAATCTTGTGGAAAATTTGTGGTTCTTGATGGCCTTTATCTCTGTGAATATGGATAATGGATTGGTATTGTAAATTAAGGATGAACATACAATTTCAGCTCCACGGTACTCTTTCTTTTCTTTGTTTTTATGTTAAGATTTTGTTTTTCTTTTCCATTATCCATGAAAAAAGATTAGACAATTTAGTATGTGTTTGGATTTCAAGGAGATTATTATGAGAGGAGTTATTAGTCCCATGAAATGTGTGGATAATAAGTGGTTAGTACTTATGAATGTGTGGACAAGTTAGGAATTGTTCTTTCCAAAATTCATTCTGATTTTATTAATTTTTGGTGATTTTTTGGCCCATTTTCATCTTCTTGCATAAAATGTTGTGAATGAAGATGTATCTACGGATGGAAAATGGTGCTACATAGTGTTCTGGGTTCTTGGCAAACCGAGTACGAGATGGGCTTTGTTGAAAAAAAGATTGATGGGGGCATGCCCTTCTTGTTCGTCAGCTTCTGGAATTTCATATTACAGGGCTGAGTTGCAGCCACCGAAGCCTCCTGATGTGTTCCTGTTGAAGCTCTCTTGCCATGATAGAAGGGGCCTTTTGCACGGTAACTGCTATATTCCACGACTACTTTTGTCACTAGTCCTTTCAAATTTGACTATGATAATCGTTATTAATAGGGTGTTTGGTGGGGATTAAAATTAGATTTTTAGTAGATTGTGATAGAAGTTTTTGAAATGTGTGGTTGAAAGTTGTAGGATCATGAAAGATATGGTTAATATTGATTGTTTGACTTTGACTTGGATTAAAATCAGATTTTAATCCGGACCAAACATGGATTAAATTTAGCACTTGTCAATGCTAAATATCATTTTTCGTAATAATTACTCTCTTGATTATAATTCATAAAAAGAAAAAGATTCTTGCTTCTATCATTTGGATATTCAAGTTTTATTTTCATGGGATAATACCAATTTACTTTGGTCCTTTCCCCCCTTGTCAAAATTTGAGAGGTAAGTGTTGTGTGATTTTCTTTACTTATCTCTTCTGGTATTTCCTGTATTAATTTATTCACTTTCTTTCCATATATGCGCCAGTTGTTGGATAATAAAGTATATTGACTGGGAAGGATATCTGGGTTAGATCTATTAGTTGAATTTTGGAGAATTTTTTTGGCAGAGGTGACAGAGGTTCTTTACGAGCTTGAGCTTACAATAAAGCGAGTTAAGGTAACAACCACTCCAGACGGGAAAGTGTTGGATCTCTTCTTCATAACCGACACAAGGTTTTCTATTCTTTCTGGTTCTATTGTTCTGATATTTTTTTTATTTTATTTTCTTGTTTGCGCACATCTATCAAACATAGATTTCAATAATGCATTTATTAAGCCTAATTTAGTTGTATTTTCATTTTATCATCCATGGCATATTTGAGGGATGTCCATATATTTCAACTAACCTGTATATAAGTTGTATAGAGAGCCTTTTAATTGCGGTTATCAGTGAACATCGTCCCCCAAACCTCTTCAACTCGCATGCGCATGCCAACTCATGCACAAACACTGAAAAAGAAAAGTAAACAAATAACAGGATCAACTGAAATCGTTCACCTGCTAGCTTCTTGGCATTTTCTGTTATTGTTGTCAGTCTTTGGTTCAAAAGGTTATTGTTCTTCTCAAAATTTTCAGGGAACTTTTACATACAACGGCGAGACAGGAGGACACATATGACCATCTAAAAGCTGTTCTAGGGGATGACATGATCACTTGTGACATAGGGATTGTCGGTCCTGAAATTGCTGCATGTTCACAAGGATCCTCATTTCTTCCTGATGCAATTATAGAAGATATGTTCAATACAGACATGAACGATGAACACAAAGATGGATCTGTGTACTCCAAAAATCCATCCATCACGATTGATAATTCGTTGAGTCCTGCTCACACACTTGTCCAGATTGTTTGCCGGGACCACAAAGGTCTCCTGTATGATATAATGAGAACTCTGAAGGATTATAACATCCAGGTATTGCTTTTCCCTTTTTCTTTTTTTCCTTTCCTGTTCTACTATTTACTTCTTGATTAGTTTATCTTTTCTTCGAGGTACGTGGAAAGTTTTTTTTCCAGTGCATTGTCTTAAATTAAAGTTCCTGATTTGAATACATTATGGTTTGTACTAGATTTCTTATGGACGCTTCACAACGAAAGGGAAACTAGACTGTGAGCTAGACTTGTTTATCATGCAAGCAGATGGTAAGAAAATAGTTGATCCCAGCAAACAGAATGCACTGCTCTCCCGTCTTCGAGTAGAACTAACTCGTCCTCTCAGAGTAGCACTGGTAAGCCGTGGCCCTGATACTGAGCTGCTAGTTGCAAACCCCGTCGAGTTATCTGGCAAGGGTCGTCCCCTGGTTTTCCATGACATAACTCTTGCTCTCAAGATGCTCAACAAAACAATCTTTTTGGTATGTCCCTATAGACATGCTTTAGTAGTTTCAGATTGAGACGATTTTATTATGCTTTTCTTTCTCCCTTCTCACATTAAGCATAGAAGCATCTTCTAAAGTGGACTATTACAATGTCCAATATCAATAGATGATTGTTTCATTAAGTGTCCATTGGCTCTATTAGTAGTACAATTCCGTTCAATGCAAGTTTATATCCGTTTTAGTGCTGTGATTGCATGCACCCTATAAATTTCTATCTACACTGAAAAATCTGTGAAAGAGTTTTCCATGGAGCTCGTGAAGGGGAATATTTTGTCGTGAGAGATACAAGTACCCAAACTCAAAACATAGGAAAATACACCCAGCCAAAAGGAAATTGTATATAGCTATCCAATGGTATCTGAATAATGATCTGACTCATTTTCTGAATATCTCTCCCTGATTTTCTTTTCAAATGATTATAATCAGATTTGATTGTCTTTTCAGGCCGAAATTGGGAGGTACATGATTGGAGAACGGGAATGTGAAGTTTACAGAGTTTTATTAGATGAGGGGGATGGTTTCTCTGTCGCAGGGAAAGAAATACAGGAGTCCGTTTGGAAGATGTTGATGGGTTGGGAGTTATAATGGTTAAGCCTAAAATGTTTTACAGGGTTGCAACGGAACTTTGGCCTGTGTATGGTATGCTTCAACCTTGATTATCATCTACGCTATTTACATAACTTACTACTTGTATATGTATAACAAGTTGACTTTTTACAAGTTGTACTTAAGCTTCTGTATGACTGACCTTTCGTGTAAACAAGCGAATATATGATAAAAAGGTAAGTCAAGCCTTCTGGCGGTGTTTCTCTTGAAGTAGAAGTCAATACCTTAGGTGGGAAATAGAACTTGGTAACTTCCTTTCCAACTGTACACGTGGATACTTATTTACTGTAACGTTTTTATGCTAGAGATGGATGCCAAAAGTTACTAGAAGAATAAGTTGTACAGAATATTTCCTTGAGAGCTGGAATACACGATTGTTCTATCCTTGCTGTTTGGCTGCAGTTTTCTGTCAGCAAATTTGATGTTCTCATGGTTATATATTAGAATTTGATGTTTTATGACAAGGCAAAAGTGTAAAGTAGATAGTAAAGTGCTATATGACCACAATTTTTTAGGTACACGAAAAAACCGAAGAAATCTGATTTATCGATTCATCCTTTAAAGTATACATGTCTACTCCATTAGAATGATATAGAAATTCCCTCTTATAATTTCCAGTATATACCAGGTTTGTGCAATACTCCAGCAACCACACCCCAGAAGGTAATTTCAGCAAATATTACACATCATAAAGTCCCCACTCTTTCAGATTTCCAAATATCATTAAAAACATGCTGGTGAATCCAATTGACCTAAAAGTAACTACAATTTTTAGCTTGTAATGTGAAATATCCAGTTTATATGATATATCAAGGGTTTGTATGAGTAATGGAACTTACTAGATTGTTGTCTGGGTTCTTGTAATGCCATCCATTTATGAAAGCTGCAAAAATTCCCTGAGCTGCCATTACAAAAACCAGGATTGCATGCATCCCTATCCATTCCAGGAACAAGAATGGAGTATGCAGCCCCCAGACATCGATCTGTAATGTACCGGAAGCACATTTTTCAATTTTCGGTAGGTATTTTCTTTGGCAGGTAAGCATGAATACCTTTTTATTTTTTTCGTAGGGAAGGATGGGGTTGGAGGCTTTACCAGTATGTAGAACCCTGAAAATCCAATTCCGGCTGCACCAGCTGTGAAACAAACATAGCTGCTTCTTGATAGGAATAGCTGCAAAAAAAAAAAAAAAAAAAGTGAAAATGTGTACTTGAATGGTTCTTTAAATGGAAACAATTTTGAGTACTATTTTTGTGATATAAAAGTACTCACCATCTGTAAATGAAGAATAAATGCTGCATGAAGTAAAACAAGCCCCATTGAAATCCAGTGCTTGAGCCTTTCAGCAGGCTCCTGCAAGAAGTATTTAATTCTACTGTGAATCATAGCATTGCATTGTGAGTTTAATCTTTTTAGTTGTTTTTGATTTCCAATATAAATATTTTGAATTAATGATGCCGCAGATGAATTTACCTTTACATGAATCAATACATGTCCATAGTGAATGCCAATTGTGCCAGAGAGGATGGCTGAAATTGTGCTGAAAGCAAATCCATAGCATGCATAGTTTGCTCAAAATAAATCTTTCTTTTGGCAAAATATATACACACACACACGTATATAAAACATCATTGCTTCACATTATTCAACGAGATTTTATAGTTATCTTTGATAATTCGTCCATCCAGTACAACACAGCATATCAAACATGTCCATACAGTAAGTGTTATGGTTGAAATGTGAGGAAAGCAAACCTCGACGGCCTTCAGGTTCAAACGGAGCGCAGCACCAACTTGGTGCATTCTTGCGTAGTGGACCAGAATCAACATATGAAACCAAAAAACGATGCTTCTTTTGAATTCTAGTGTATGAATTTCTGTGATGTGGTCATTCTGAACTCTGACCTTTAATCGTGACCAAACGGGTTGCGAGTAGAGGTGATTATTACCCCAAACTTGTCTATCCACATAACCAACTGCATTGCAGGCAGGTCCAAAATGCCCTCTCATACCACATTTTACCTGAAAATTAGCAAAGGTTAACTCTCATTTTCTGACTGTAACAACTAATTACTGCATCAGTAGAAAAAAGAAGTCAATTTATTAGTGTATTTTTCAGCTACATGCTTATGGTGCACGACAAAGCTCCCGTCTGGGCAGGAACATATAAAGTGATTGCCGTGACCATGTATATAACATATGCAACAAACCCTCCTAACCAGCAATTATTTTACATCAATTAGCAGTCCCATTTTGGGGTTAAAAGGGTAAGTAATATGTGTTTAGTACGTAGTACTAGACATACCCACTTGCGTACTTACCATTGCCATTTGTAGGTGGTGAAAATGGAGAAATAACCGGGGCTTAGAACTGTTGGTCTGAGCTCCGTGGTGAGGGTCTCTATGATAGCCACGACAAAGTATACCAAAGCTATTATCTGGTTGCAAACACAATAACTGATGTTAAGCAGAGAGAGAGACAGAGAGTCCAGTTTTCTCTCTCTCTCTCTCTCTCTTCTTTTTTTTTTTTTTTTTCGAATATTTTCAGAAAGAAAGCTGGACTTAATTTTTTATAAATTGAGTCAATTTACTTCCAATAGATGGATGAGAAGTTATCACGTGGAGGATGCCACACCATCTGATTTGCTTCATGCCAACTCCATAGAACGGATCATCTGGTGCATGAGAATATCCTCATGCAGTATGAAAATTTATCACCCATTTCCACAATAGTCCATACAGTAATGTTGCAGTCACAAATTGAACGGAGATGAGTATATTCTATACCTAGCAGAATAATTCCCCAAAAGAGAAGCTTCAATGTTCTTAAGATTATCTTTCTAATCGCTGACTTGACCTTCAGAATTTTCTGCAACATTAAGACGTATTCCTATCAGAGCAGTATTATCATGCAACTTACATTTTCAGCAATAGATGATGGATGTCACCTTCATATCCTTTTCGCACAAATGGAAAATGACGAGCAGGGGAAAGTCAAGAAAAAGAAAACCCATACATTTAGAGCGAGCCGCGAGGGCTATTGCAACCCCAACAACGAAGACGAAAAAGGCAATACAAATTAGCCAAATTGGATCCATTCCATGGCGAATGATCAATCCGTGAATATTCTCCTCCAGCAATTCATCCACGAGTATCATAAACTGCACACGGAAAATTTTCATTTAAGACGTAGAAATTCAGGTATACTTGCAAATAAAATATCTGTGTGCTAGATTGGCTTTAGTTAATTAGCCACATACCAATATGGTGAGGCCCCTAAATGCATCCAAGGTTGCAATCCTCTTAGTCTTTTGCTTAATCAGCTGTTGCTCCTCCTTTTGTTCCTCGGGCCGGTCGGATATTGTCACGTTCTTTTCCTCATTCTCATTGCTCATGTGAATGCCTACCCGGTCTTTCTTACCTTGACGACTAGTTCTTTTGTTATTATTATCATCTTCAACCACAAGTTGTGTACCGATGCCAAACCCTTCTTCCAACCTCTTTTCAGTTGGATTTCGTTAGAATTGGAGGAGAGTCTTGTGAGATCCCGTCTAACATATTGTAACTCCTTGCATTTGATATGGTGAATTCTCCATCTCTGCCCGTAGTTTTTCCCTCTTAGATTCTGTGTAAATCTTATGTTCTTGTAATTGTTATTTTCATCTTACTTATTATCTCGTATTTAATATTTATAACAATTTGCTCAATTTCTAACGAGTGGTATCAAAGCAAATTGGTATCACTTTATTTCTAACAAGTGGCATTAGCCCCAATGTTCGGCTATTCCTGGGAGAACCAGTTTGGTTTCGTATTAGATCAACTCAAAACAATGTTTGGTTGTTTCGGGATGACAAGTATGAAGTTTGATATTCCACTTTTGGATCTCAACACCAAATTTTCGTTGGTATACTTTTTTTGGATGCTGAAAAATAAGCAACGTAAAGATTGAGATGTGATAAAGGGGCATAAAATATCTCAATTATTGTTTTTGGAAGGTTCGATGATTACGTTTAATGCAGTTGTCACTAAATTTAAGAAAAGAGATATTAGACCTCATGAGATGTTCGGTGAGGCTAATTTGGTTTCTTATGATTTTATAAGCATTAACTCAGATGGAGTTGGTTGTGTTCGGGTTGCTCGTGGTGATAATTCGAACAAATTTGGTATTGAAGAACCTTTTGCTAGCTCAGGTAAATTTAGTTGATTTGATGACCTCGCTCCTCGTGGTAATAATTCGAGCAAATTTGACACCTAAAATAATCGTGCCGATAAGTAGTGCTTAGATTCAGTCGACAGTTGCTAAGGTTAACCTAGTTGGGCATTGTGGAAGATGTGGAGTGTTTTGTTCGGAGAATTTTGTTGGAATTGAAAGTCAAGTTTTATTCATTGTAGTGGAATTCGCTTCTAGATGGAGAATTTTTGAAGCTTCATTCAACATTGTAATTCGTGTCAAGATGGAGATTTGTTAAAATTTGGTTATGACCTGAATTCTATTATAAATTTAATTGAGAGTTCTATTTGGAGTTGATAGTGTTTTTGGCTCATATTTCAACTCAACTACTCCATTATTAATTTTACCTATTGTAATATGACTTTGCATTGTATTAGACTCTTGTTTGTATTGATTCTTCTAATATGTTAGAGATTCTTGTATTATAAATAGTATATTATGCATATTTACTTGATCAAATAGAGAGAGATTTGCATATAGAGTATCGGTGGAGATTTTTGTGAGATTTCGCATAACATATTGTAACTTCTTACTTTTGATAAAGTGAATTTTCTGTTTCAACTCATGGTTTTTCCCGTCTTAGGTTTCCATGTAAATCTTACATTCTTATTATTGTTATTTTTATTCCATTATCTCATCTTTAATATTCATAACAATTAACTCAATTTCTAGCCGCTTTATTTCTAATAAATTCTCCATTGAAACTCAGAATCTCTAGTAACTAGATTGCAATATCACTATATAAAGAATTTAAAATTTGATAAATTAAGAGAGCGAGTTAGGAAAGGACATGAATAAAATCAAACGCCCGCCACCGTTGGAAATTGACTTGGATGAGTAGGGTCCCTAGAGGTAGAGAAGAAAGAATTCACAATACAAATCAAGAGCAAACATCAGAGAGACAGTTAAACAAGTCCATATGATCATGGTGGCTGGTTTATACTTGTCCAATCCAGCTTCAACGGACTGCTCCGTCCTAGAATTCTAAACATTTAGGCTTTGTCTGGCCCTGCATTTCATCAGATTTTCAGTGAGAATATAACCTTTTTTTTCAAACAATGGCCCCCACACCTCTAATCTTTGGTCAACTTCTGCGGCTGGAGTTTTTTGCAACGGTTGAAAAATCACTCAAAATCTGGCAAAGAATTCTGCCCAGACACAGCCTTAATAAGTGGACATATTAATTGTTTGTTCTTAGATTGAATAGTAAAGATCGGAGAAGAACAACCACTCATTCTCAAAATCAACGTTCTTAAAATCATAAGGTCAGACAGAAATGGAAGAAAATTCTCAATCCACCTAATGAAGGACCCGCAAAACTGGCAATTTGTGACAACTACTTAACCAGGACATGTATAATTTCTAGCAATCAATAATTGGTCTACACTATATGGAAAAGTCAAATTTCATCCACAATAGTCCAACATCACTCTTATGTGATCATTTTAGTCCAAGTAGTACGCTCGTTTGATAAGTTTCTTTGTAGAAGAATTTTTAAAAAAAAGTTACTTTAGATTATTTTGCGCATGTCTAGGGTCGATACTTACCAAATTTTTTTAACCGTTATGCAGTAATTTGATAGTCGCACCTTCTGAATAGATTTTACAAAATTACATTTATACCATTTTGACATTTATTACGGGAATTTTAAAAGTGACATCTATGGTAATTTAACTAATTTTGAGTCAAAGGCTAAGTTTGACATTCATTCTCGTTCTCGTTTTTTTTACTTTTTTAATTCCAATCACATTTTTCAAATAAAATAATATTACACACAAATCTAAAAAAATTCATTACTTTTCAACCACAAATTTTTTCATCAATCATTATTGCAGAATTCATTTTTTCTCCAAAAATGAGTGTCAAACACAAGCAAAATAATACGGCTAGAAGATGCTCACCTATTTTCCAATTGTCCAAATTTTCCTTAAAATGCGGTGAGAATAGGGGCCAAACAAAGGCTATCTTTCTAAGGTTGGAAGGCTTCGGATACATCGGTTATCCAATCAATTTTAAAATTCTGCAGGTACTGCTGTCTTCCTGTGCAAATTCTATGGGAATTCCCTAGACGTTGATTTCGAAGATAGTCAACGATACGGTAAAATCTAGACTCAGATATTTGATTTGCTCCGTGTATCTCAATTTTATCGGAAGTATTAAGAAAAACAGAACACACCATGGCTGCCGGTGAATTCAATAGCGGTGGTTGGAGGGCCATGAGAAGCCTCACCTTCCAAGTGCTTACCGGCCGGTGGTTCATGCTTTTTGCCTCTTTCTTAATCATGTCCATGTCCGGTGCAACTTACATGTTCGGCCTCTACTCCGGCGACATCAAATCATCCCTAGGTTATGACCAGACAACCTTAAACCTCATAGGATTCTTCAAAGATGTCGGCGCAAATATAGGAATCTTGTCTGGCCTTATCAATGAAATTACACCGCCTTGGGTTGTTCTTTTAATTGGTGTAATCATGAACTTTTTCGGCTACTTCATGATATGGTTGGCCATCACTGGCCGGACGGCCAAACCCCATGTGTGGCAGATGTGTCTGTATATATGTATTGGTGCAAATTCCCAAACATTTTCCAATACTGGGGTTCTGATTACTTGTGTTAAGAATTTCCCGGAGAGTCGAGGAATAGTTATAGGGCTTCTCAAGGGATTTGTTGGCCTAAGTGGTGCAATTATCACACAGTTATACCGTGCTTTTTATGGAAGTGATTCTAAGTCTCTTATTTTACTTATTGGGTGGCTTCCGGCGGCTGTTTCTTGTATTTTTCTCCGAACAGTTAGACTCATGAAGGTTGTCCGGCAAGAAAATGAGCTCAAAATCTTCTATGGACTACTCTATGTGTCTCTAAGTCTTGCCGGTTTCATCATGATTCTGATTATCTTACAAAACAGATTTCATTTTCCTAGAGTAGCGTATGCAGGAAGTGCCAGTTTTGTTCTGATTTTATTGTTTTCTCAACTGGCTGTCATCATCAAAGAAGAATTCAATGTCTGGAAGAGCAAAAGACAAGAGTTGAAAGACCCCGTTCAGTTCAAAGTTGTTTCTCAACTGCTAAATCCGCCTCCAGTTGAAGAAACTCAGCCGTCGACAACCAGTGATCTGGTAAAGCACCAAAAGCGGGCAGATTCGTGGTGGAGCAACCCTTTCAATCCACCAGAAAGAGGCGAAGATTACAACATATTGCAAGCAATTTTCAGCATAGATATGATAATTCTATTTACTGTCACAACATTTGGAGTTGGGGGTACATTGACAGCAATGGACAATCTAGGCCAAATTGGTAAGTCTTTAGGTTATCCAAGTAAAAGCATAACCACATTTGTGTCACTAGTAAGCATATGGAATTATCTTGGAAAAGTAGCATCCGGTTTTGCCTCAGAAATTTTCTTGGAAAAGTACAAGTTCCCACGTCCCCTAATGCTCACATTAGTACTCCTCCTCTCTTGCACTGGTCATCTTCTTATCGCATTTGGAGTCCCAAACTCTCTATATTTATCCTCTGTGATTATAGGCTTCTGTTTTGGAGCCCAATGGCCGTTGATATTTGCAATCATATCAGAATTGTTTGGGCTCAAATACTACTCTACATTGTACACTCTAGGGGGTGGGGCCAGCCCGCTTGGGGATTATATTTTAAATGTTAAAATAACAGGTTATTTATATGATAAAGAGGCCATGAAGCAAATGGCAGCTAAAGGGCTCGTTAGGAAAGAAGGGCAAGACTTGACATGCATTGGCGTTGAGTGTTACAAACTCGCTTTTCTAATAATCATGGCCGCCACACTGGTAGCATGTGTAATTTCAGTCATTTTGGTGCTTAGAACTAGAAAATTTTATAAAAGTGATATATACAAGAAGTTTAGAGAGCAAGCTAATCGACAAGAGTAGTATGATTGTTTTGCTTGTAAAATTATATAAATCGTAGTTATATCTTGTTGAAAGGTTACCGTTTGTATGTAAGAACCGCAGCCATTTTCAATCTTTTATTCGGTTCTCTTTTGTTTGTACTGCATAGATGCAAAATTGTATGAATAAATGCAAATCATTTGCATGTGAATCTGAAATGCATTGTATATGCTGATTTGATGTTTAGATTTATCAAAATGGCACACTATGCCTTTGTTTGGTAAAAAAATGTTAAACTTTATCAACTTTTTAATGGGTCAAATCTTAATTTTAATCACACGTTTATTGAGATTCACAACTTTTCTACTCTCAACGGGGAAGAGGAGAGTGGTCAAGTGGTCAAAAGCGACATATTATAAACCAATTTGACTTTTTTCTACGTAATTTTGAATCCTACCTCTCTGTTAAGAATAATAGCTAGCTCCATTCACCATGGAGCTAGTGTTGCTAGCTCCATCCAGCAAGGAGTTGGTGTCTAGCTCCATTCACCATAGAGCTAGTGTTGCTATCTCCATTCATCATGGATCTATCTCCACATCAGCCTTATCCTTGTACATATCATTGATGACTCAGCTGCCTCTTTCCTTGGTGTACTAGCCGTTCCTCCTTGCTATTCTTGGACCACAATTTAGTTGTAAAAGATTCCTACATGATCCGTAATTCAAGAAGCTGCCTAACGACTATAAGTTCTAATACCTTTGGCAATATGATGTATTATATATACAATTAGATCAATCAATATTAATTACAGCATCAGCATTATCTTCTTGACTTTGATATATATATTTTTACTTGGTATCAGAGCTACCATGGCCAACGCCACCATCACGCCTCAAAATGCTGCTCGAGTATCACTTTTTAGCAACACTGCTGCACCAACACTTGGAAACACTCAGCTCTCACCGTTTAGTGTAAACTTGACTCAAACCGTATCTGTCAAGCTTGACAAGAACAACTATTTGTTGTGGAAAATATGATCCTTCCGATTATCAGAGGCCACAATTTGGAAGGCTATATACTTGGGACAAAGGTGTGTCCTCAAGAATTTATTGGTAATCAAATTAATGGAGAAGTTGAAACCAGTAAAGAAATGGTAAAGAACATGGAGTTTTGCCAATGGATGTCAACAGATCAACTGTTGATGGGATGGCTTTACTCATCCATGACTTTAGATATAGCAATGAGAGTGATGGGTGCAATCAACTCGAATGGACTGCGGACTGCCATTGAAGAAAGCTATGGAGTCCAAAATAGATCATAGATAATTTTCCTCACTGGTGAACTTCAAAAATGCAGGAAAGGTAATGAGCATAGATCAGTACCTGAATAAGGTAAAACAACTCTCTCATAACTTAGAAATTGCTGGGAAAACCATTGCTCACACTAATCTAATCACTCAAGTCCTAGCGGGACTAGATGAGGACTACACACCAATTATTGTTCAACTGAATGTCTTGGGAAGAACTTCAATCCACATTGATTACATACGAGAGTAGGCTTGAACATAACTCTATCAGGAATGAAATGACAGGACTGAACATTGAACAAACCTTAGTAAACATCTCCCAGAAGTCAGGTTTTGGCCACTTTAGATCTAACATGCCAAGAATGGGTGGAACTTTCACTAACTTCATTCATCACAGAAGTGGAAGAAGAGGTAGAAGCAGATGAGCATACATGTCTGGATGAGATAGACCAGTTGCCAAGTCTATGGGAAACTACGACACAAGGCAAACGTCTGCCACTTCAGATATGATAAAAGGTATTCTGGCACCTCACCAAGTCAAAGGAAAAACTACAATTTAGTCATGTAAAAAGGGGCCCCGGCCTACACATGAAGAAGCTCGAGTACAGCCCGATTAAAATAGAAACCGCCCATATGGGCTTTCCAGGCCGGTCCGGGGGAAAAAAGGGTGACCCGGCCTGGACCGCAAAGCCCGCATGGGCCTGGTCGGCCCGTTGGCCCACTCATGTGTGTTTTTTTAAATAAATGATAAAAATTACATTTTATAATTATAGTGAAATCGATAAAAGTTACATAAAAATAAATTTTACATTGATTTATTTTTCGATAAATTTTACATCAATAACTAAATAACATAAAAACTTACAATTTTTCGAACAATATTTTGCCTAACTTGACAAATTAAATAGTTTTTAACTATTTATAAACTTATAGTTAAAATATATCTCAACTAGGTTGGCACCTACTTAACTATAATTTTGTCATTATAAATCAGATTATATTTATCTACGATAATCGTCGACAACTTTATCTTGCATTCTTTTATTTGCAAATAACCAATTTTTCACGCAGATGGGAGTTTCTAAAATATTTTCTTTGAATCTTGATCTTCTTTCATTTAGCACTCTGTTATCTGTACTAAAAGTAGACTCCGATACTACTGTTGAAACTTGAACTGTTAGTAGATCTCAGGCCATTTTTTGATAAATATTGGATATGACCGTTCATTTACCTTCCACCATCGTAAAATATATAAGTTGTCAATCTCGTCTTGTGGAATTAAACTGTAGTGATCAAATTGATAATATCTTTCTAATTCAGCTGGTGTAACATTCTCATTTGAAAATGAACTAGTAGATGAAGTAAAAGACACATTGCGTTTCTTGGCTATTAAAGAAAAGAAATAAATTTTACATTTACAATTTGTAGCAGAACTCATAGTAGAAGGAATATTTTCATTATTACCATATTTCATAGCATAAATATTGTACATTTCATTAATAAAGCATTCTATTTCCCGGCTTGTAATAATTATATTGAAAGATAAAGTTTCAGAAAGTTGGTCCATAACACACTGAACTCCAAAAAATTTAATACGAGGATCCATTACAGCTGCAATTGGAAAAATCATTGGCATATTTTCGTAATATTTTTGAAACTTGTCCTCCATTGTACAAACAATATCATAGAAAAAAGGATCGTCTTTATGACTTGAAAATTGATAAACAATTTCTACAAATTGTAAGAGCACAAGATTACTTGTTGGATAATAAACTCCGGAACTAGTTTTTGTTGCCTTGTAGAATGGTTTCAAATCATTCATGACTTTAAATACAATGTTCCAATCAAAATTATCTATATGAAAATGATGTTGCTTTAAATTAACAAAAGTATTAATAGCATCTGTATAACCAACACATGATTTTAACATAAGAAATGTTGAATTCCACCTATTTGGAATATCATCAATAAATTTTCTTACCCTCAATCCAAGATTTTTACAAATTTTTTCAAATTCTTGTTGTCTAGAATCTGAACAAGAAATGTAGTTGATAGCTTCTCCAATTTTATGTATTTGTGGTGTTATTAATTTTAAACAATCTTGTACTACTAAATTATATATATAACAAACCCACCTCATATGAAATAATGTAGAGTCAAACGAGGGGTTAAGAGCCTTTTTCAAAAGTTCAATGCATGCAATATTTGCACAGTATTATCAAAACTAATGCTAAATAATTTTCTCAATACATTAAATTCATTGAAAACCTATAATAAATTCTCCCACAAATTTATTCTATTACGTGGATATTAAAGTAAGCGAAAATCAATAATTCTTTTGCGAAGTAGCCAATTATTATTAATAAAATGTGCATTGACACATGTATAACCATTGTGATTACGTCCAGACCAACAATCAGATATAAAACACATAACTACATCAAAATTGTTAAATTCAGTTTTCAAATGTTCAGCCATTGTATGAAATAATTTCAAGATATCTGAGCGAACAGTATTTCTATTTACAGACCGATAAGCAGGTTGAACATACTTTTGTATAAACTCCTCAAAGTATAGATCTTCTGCGAATGTAAAAGTCATCTAGCTTGCTACCAAAAATTCAGACATTCCTACTATCATTCGATCCTGCGAATAACAAAAATTAGAAAAAGTAAATGTTCCACTAGTATTAGTAAAATGAGTAATTTGAGCTTGTTTAGTATCCAGACACCCTCTTTCATTCACGTGTTTATCTTTGTGTCCTTGAAATATGCCCGTGTCTTAACTTTTAACCCATACATAACTCTTTCTGTAAATAGCATATATTGCTCTTTTGTTTGGTTTATTCACTGTAAAGATTTCCCAAACATCATATGTGTGTTTTTTATTTCTTCGATATTGAGAAGATCCAATATTTGGATCATTATCATCTTCCAAATTTATTGAAGAACAACTATCATGTAAATTGACATTTCTTGAAGAAAAATCGTGAAAATTCATAGTATTTTAACAAATTTTTTTGAAATAATAAGATGAAAAGAAAGCACAAAATACTAAATATGAAAAATACTTACTGAAAATATTAAGAGAGAACGAGAAAATAGAGATTTCAAATTTTTAAGCTTGTAGATTGTGAGAGTTTGCTATTTTTTCACTTTACAATACTACAATTTATAACAAAAAAATATTACCGTTAACTATGCAAAAAAAATAAAAAAGTCAGAACGGTCATATGACCGTTCTGACTCAGCTGCAGGCGTTATAATTTTTTTTTAAAAATCGGGCCAGCGGTTAACTGCTGCCCGGTTTACCTTGAACCGCCTTGGATAGGTTTCAAGTCCGGGCAGCCCGTGATTTGGCCCACAAGGTTCATGGGCAGAATCGAGGGCCTGTTCACCTCCGGGCTGGCTTGGGCGGGCCGGGGACATCTTGACAACTTTACTACAATTTATCACTTGCAGTACTGATAGCCTCTCCCAACACAGTAAGCAACCCAACCTAGTTTACAAACACAGGTGCCACCAACCACATCATGTCTGAGAAAGGAAACATTAACTCTGCAAGTGAGTATACTGGTAAGGAAAAAGTTATGGTGGGAAATGGTAGCAAGTTGAATATATCACATTTTGGAACCTCACATATTTCTGCTTTAAACAACAAGGCATTAGTATTGAATAAATTGTTACATGTACCCGAAATAAAGAAGAATCTCATTAGTGTATCACAACTCACTTCAGACAACAATGTTTTCATGGAATTTCACTCTTCTTGTTGTTTTGTTAAGGACTTGTCAACGAGGCAGGTGATGCTACAAGGGAGACTTAAGGATGGGTTGTATCAACTGAAATTCCCTTATCCAAGTATCAAGCAACCTCACCATCAGTCTAGCTTTCCAAATAAATTCTACTGCAACACCTCATCTGTTCCTGTCAATCAAGAGTCATCGGTTAATTTTGTTGTCAATTCCAGTCAAGAGTTTTTCAAACGTTGATGTTTGGCAAAAAAGACTTGGTCATCCATCTAGCCAGGTGATGGCATAAGTATTTAAAGTTTGTAATCTGAAAATTAAGGAAAATTCCATCAAATCCTTCTGCAATGAATGCCAACTTGGCAAGTCTCATCTATTACCATTTTCCCTATCCTCGTCACATGCTAAAACACCTCTGGAACTAGTGTACACTGACATTTGGGGACCTGCACCAGTATTATCAACTTCAAGCTTCAAATATTATATAACTTTCCTAGATGATTACAGCAGATTTACCTAGATCTACCCTTTAACACTGAAATCTAAAGCATTACAGGTATTCTGGCAGTTTAAAAAACTTGTTGAGAACAAGCTGAACCACAAAATAAAAGCCCTACAAGCTGATTGGGGTGGGGTGGGGTGGGGTGGGGAGGGGGGGAGAAGATAGAACCTTTACAAAGTTCTTAACACAAGAAGGAATAGAATTTAGACATCCTTGTCCCTATACCTCAGCATAGAATGACAGAATCGAGAGAAAACATAGACATATAACTGAGACGGGTTTGACATTACTAGCTTAGGCTCAGTTGCTCCTAAAATACTGGTGGGATTTTTTTCACACTGTTGTATACCTCATAAATAGACTACCAACACCTACCCTCAAACAACAATCTCCATTTCAGACTCTACACAAAAAAAGAACCAAACTATAGAGCATTAAAAACCTTTGAATGTGCCTGCTACCCCTGCCTAAGGCCATACTAGAAACATAATTCAGCTATCTTTCAACAAAGTGCATTTTCCTGGGCTACAGTGATGCTCACTAAAGCTATAAATGTCTAAACTCTTCAGGTAGATTATACATTTCAAGACATGTAGTTTTCAATGAACTTGAGTTCCCTTTTGAGTCCTTATTCAAAACTCAACCTCAGCCTGAAGTGCCTAAAATAATCATTCCTTATAGTCATCTTCCATTTGATCCAAACAATTCTGCAACTACTTCAGGTCCTATTGATACAGCTCAGACTAAAAGAGTCCTTGGCCAATATCACTTGCTATCTGGTTCAAATAGCAATAAACCAGAAAATGATTCATGTGATAGCCTTGGCAAGGTTAGCAAATTTGGATTTGAAGGTATTGAACTAGAATATGTAAAGCCAAAAATTGAAGTATTACAGGACACTGAGAGAGGTAAAAATGCTCAACAAACAGGAGAAATCAGATTCAAGAAGACAGACAAAGAGTTCAAAATCAGCACCCTATGGTCACTAAGAGAAAGGCGGGAATATTTAAGCCAAAGGCTTACTTGATGAAGTCAACTGAATATGATTTGAATTTATCTAAACCCAAAGATGTAAGAGAAGCACTAATGAATGCAAACTGGAAACAGGCCATGGAAGAAGAATTCAATGCATTGAAAAAGATGAAAACCTGGAAGCTCGTACCTGTATTAATAACTCACAACATAGTGGGAAACAAATGGGTCTTTAAGATCAAATATAATGGTGATAAATTAGTTCAGAGGTGCAAGGCCAGATTAGTGCAAAATGTTTTCATCAAACTCCTGGAATTGACTACTATAAGACTTTCAGCCCAGTGATCAAACCATCCACTCTAAGGATTATAGTTACTCTAGCCATAGCAAAGGAATGGACCATTAGACATGTAGATATAAATAATGCTTTTCTCAATGGGGAACTTAAAGAAACTGTCTACATGATTCAGCATGAAGTTTTTATAGATAAATCAAAGCCAAATCATGCTTGTAAACTTGAGAAAGCTCTCTATGGATTGAAACAAGCTCCCAGAGCTTAGTATGATAAATTGAACGCCACATTTTTGAGTTAGAAATTCAAATAATCAGCAGCTGATACTTCCTTGTTCTACTTCAAAACAGAAAGGCAGGTAATTTATGCCCTCATCTACGTCGATGACATTGACAAAGATCTAGTGCAAGGTTTTATAAGTTCACTTAACAAGAAATTTACTCTGAAGGATATGGGAAGGTTGCATCACTTTCTTGGGATTGAAATTGTATGGCACAACTATGGCATTCACCTCACCCAATCAAGATACATTACTTACTTACTAAAAAGATTTGAGATGGAGAATTTAAAACTGTGTCCTACACCAATTCCTGCTGGTAAAACTATCTCCAAGACTGATGGTGAAATATTAACTGAACCTTCAATTTATAGAAGTACAGTTGGGGCCCTGTAATACCTCTCACATACAAGACCAGACATTACCTTCACACTTAACAAGTTAAGCCAATTTCTGCAAACAACAACTTCGATTCATTGGTATGCTTTGAAGAGTGTTATGAGATACCTCAAAAGCACATCATGGCTTATGGATCTAGAGGAGTGACAGATTGAACTTAATTGGATACTCAGATGCTGATTGGGCTTCTTGTCCAGGTGATTGAAGGTCAACAACATGCTACTGTATCTATCTGGGTGATAATTTGATATCCTGGTCCTCTAAAAAGCAGCACGTAGTAGCTCGTTCTAGCACAGAATCTGCGTACAGAGCCCTTGCCTCCACTGCTTCAGAAGTTGCATGGATTCAATCGCTGTTTCAGGAACTTGGGTTGCCTTTAGTTTGTGGTGTGATAACATGAATGCAGGAGCACTTGCTGCAAATCCAGTATATCACGCAAGGATAAAACATAAAGAGTTGGACATCCACTTCATCAGAGATAAGCTGCTAGCAAGAAAACTTGAAGTGAAATACATACCTACCTCCGATCAGATGGCTGATTTGCTAATGAAAGGATTAAGTCCAAGGTTTCTCTTTTTGAAAACAGGCTTGGAGTCACTTTCTTGCCATCTAGCTTGAAGGGGGGGGGGGGGTGTTAAGAATAATAGCTAGCTCCATTCACCATGGAGCTAGTGTTGCTAGCTCCATTCAATAAGGAGTTGGTGGCTATCTCCATTCACCATGTAGCTAGTGTTGCTATCTCCATTCACCATGGAGTTATCTCCACATCAGCCTTGTCTTTGTACATATGATTGATGACTCGGTCGCCTCTTTCCTTGCTGTACTAGCCGTTCCTCCTTGCTATTCCTGGACCACAATTCAGTTGTAAAAAATTCCTACATGATCCGTAATTCAAGGAGCTGCCTAACAGCTATAAGTTCTAGATTATTCCTTTGGCAATATGATGTATTATATATATAATTAGATCAATCAATATTAATTACATCTTCAGCATTACTTCTTCATTTTGATATATATATTTTTACTCTCTCACACTTGTTTATTGTAGACCTTAGAGAAGAGAAAAAAGGCATTCGTCAACAAAGGAACCTAAAGGAGATTTCAATCATTCCACTTTAACTTCGAAATGTGGCCAACTTTTTATTACTTATGTTGAAATTGTGGTGCCGTAATTTGTTGTAAAACAACCAAAATATCTCTTGTTAGATGAAATATTAATATGTCCGAATCGCTGTTAGTAATGTTGAAAATACAAGAATTATATATTATTTGAATATCACTTGATGAAACCAATTACATGAATGAATTGTTGAAGTTATATAGCAAACGTGAGTTATTAGATCAAGCAAAAAAGAAAAATAAAGACAAGAAATATGGCAGGGGAATTAAGAAATTTTATTAACTCAAAAATAATGGAGAAAAGAAAAAATTACAATGGATCCTATAATTTTAGTAATATATTTTCTCATATTTTAAAATTGTATAGAAGAACCTATTATTTATAGGAAATATGTATGGAATGTCCAAACCCTCATAGTAGAGTTGTTGATGAAGTAGGATGCTAAAAATCGAGTCCAAAACGAAAAAGGAGAGAAAAACGCGAAAAACCCGAAACATAATGGCGCTGGCGGGATTTTTGACGGATTTTTTTTTTGTTCCCAAATTGTTTTCTTCATCCTGGACTCTTTTTCAAATCCAATACCAATTTTCAACTCTAAATTTGCTTCCAAAATAGAACTTTAACTTAACATAGAATTTCAATTGCATTTCAAACTGAATTCTCCTTGACATACACTTCAATTAGAATTCATCAATATTTCAAACAAGAAATTCGGGTCATACCCAAATTCTAACAATCTCCACCTTGATATGAATTCCACCAAGGAATGAACTAACTTCTTCAACAATAACCAAAAAATTAATTTTTCCAACAAAACACAATATTCTACCTCTTCCAATGAATGCAATTACTACTTTTGCAGAATTATCTCAAATTCCCAAAAATCATAATGATTTTATAATTTATCAAAATGGGCTATAACACACCCCAAGGCAGAATAAATACCAAGTGCTTTTACTGAAGGCCCACTCCTAGATTGAATACCTTCTACTGAAGGCCAATTCCTAGATTGAATACATTCTACTCCACTTAAAGTATGCTCAATAAAATCAGCATCCACATACCCTTTTCCACTGGGTCCATCCCTAGTAATTGAATACAATGGCACTGCAGGTGATGGTGGCAAATGAACATTATCCATATCTCTTGAACTCCATTGAGCAGTATTCTTCAAATCCGACCATTTACGAGCTTCTAAAGGTATTATACCAAATTGAATGATCAAAACGATACTGAACATGTGCTGATTGACTCTTTTAGATTCTGCATGATGCTGCAAGATATATATAATTGAGAATTTTTTTGTCCTTTTAATATAACTTGGGCACCTTACAAACCTTCAAAACTCTACCTCCACCTCCACCAAAGAACTTATAACCCTTTGAATCAAAAATAGACAACGAGATGAAATTCTTTTTCAAATCCGAAACATGTCGAACTTGGCCAAGTATCCTGATTATCCCATCCAATAGCTCCAATTTGACCGTATCAATTCTAGCAACCCGACAATGTGCGTTGTTTTCCATAACCACGATACCCTTGGAAACGATTACATATGTAGTAAACAAGTCATTATTGGGACACATATGAAAAACGTACGTTGAATCCAAAATCCAATCCTCCTCTAGTTTAGACTCGATATCAGCAATAGCCAAGAGACCTCCCTCATTTACAATGTTCTTTGTGAGGTCTACTTCTCCTGAAGTCTCTAATTGCTTCCCATATCGACTTGCAGCCAACATTTTTTAATTCTGCAATTTGTAGCAATCCTTTTTCGTGTGCCCCTTCTTCTTGTAGTGGTTACAAATCTCTTTAAATACAACCATATGATCTTCCAATTGTCTTCCTTCTGTCATTCGATGAAAGTATAAATACTGTTTGAGGTTCAACTTCCTTGTCAGACTTTTAGTCTTGCACAATTTCTCCAACTTCAATCATAGAGCAACTGCCGAAACCTCCTTTAGAAAGTCCTGAAGAATGGTATTCGATAAATGAAGATGAATGTAAAGAATGATATTCGATAAATGAAGATGAATGTGAGAAACTGTTTTCTTATCCTTTCGTAATTTCTCCTCCACGGTGAAAGTTGCAGGTATCTTGTCAATTCCCAACAACGCATCATTAAAATTCTGTTGTGCGAGTATTGCACGCATCTTAACCTGCCATAGCAAAAGATCTAGTGCTCCAATCCAAAAACGAAATTTCATAGTTTATGGAAGACATCATGAACAAAAAATCTCGAACAAATCAAATTCTGCACTCTTGCGGAACAGCTGAAGCTGGTGCTCTAATACCACTTGTTGTGAGACAACCAAAATATCTCTTGTTAGAAGAAATATTAATATACCCGGATTACTGTTGGCAATATTAGAAATACAAGAATTATGTATTGTTTGAATACCATTTAATGAAACCAACCACATGAATGAATTATTGAAATTATATGACAAATAATGAAGTATAAGATCAAGCAAAAGAATAATAAAGACAAGAAATATGGCACAAGAATTAAGAGATTTTATTAACTCAAAAATAATGGAAAAGAGAGAAAATTACAATTGACTTATAATTCTAATAATCTATTTTCTCACATTTTAAAATGGTAGAGAAGAGCCTAATATTTATAAAGAATATGTAGGGAACGTCCAAACCCTTCTAGTAGAGTTGTTGGTGAAGTAGGATGCCAAAAAATCAAGTCCAAAACGAAAAAAGAGAGAAAAACTCGACTATCAGAATTATTTTTTTGTTCACAAATTGTTTTCTCTATCCCGAACTCTTCTTCAAGTCCAATACCAATTTTCAACTCCCAATGAGCTTCCAAAATATAATTTCATCTTGACATAGGATTCTAATAGTATTCCAAACTGAATTCTCCTTGACGTGCATTTCAATTAGAATCCTTCAATACTTCAAACAAAGAATTCGAGTCACACCCAAATTCTAACATAATTAATGAAGTATGTAATAATATTTCATTATAGATAGAGAATATAGTTCCAAGAGAAAGTAAACAATTGTAAAATGGATAAATAGAGAAGCAATGAGTTATCTGCTACATATAGCTGAGAGACAACAAAATTAAAGAGAGAAAATATTAATTTTTAATGAGTGTTTACTACTAAATTTCTCATATTACTACTTCCTTGTTGAGAGTATAAATGATTTATTAGTTTTCTAATATGACTATAAAAAATAATGTTATTTAGCACCAATATAGAAGACTATATTTTATTGGTTCAATTAAACGAGTCATGTAATTTTGTATTTAAATGAATATATCATTTAATATTATGTAATTGTCACCTAAATTGGTGTTTCACACCAATGATGATAAATATAGTTGCTCTATCGATAAATATGAACTACTCTTATTTAAACTATTTTTTGATGTAGATCTGCATTAGATAAAAATTAGAAAAATTATATTTTCAACTACATTAAGTATATATTTTTTAATTTGTATAAAAATAAAAATAAATCTATTTTTGTGGAATGAAGAAAGTATTATTTAATGTCACTTAAACTCACCCCACAGTAATATTTAATTGTACCTCTTAAGTCTTAACCATATCGGCCTCATGTTGATGTTATACCAATTACCAACAATGAAATCTAAACTCTAATATTTGTTTCGGTTTTGCAACATATCAAGTTTGACATTGTTTTGAGACGACAACTTTTTATATATTCATTTTAACAAAACTTCAAACAATTAATGACACGAATTTTAACACATCTTGAAATGTCAAACTTCTTGTACATAAAGAGTGTACAAGTAATTTAATTCTAGAATTATTCTACTTGTACATTCTTTTGTGTATATCATGGTTGACACTATGTGGAGCGTAAAAATCGAGATTATTGATTGTTTTAAATATTGTGACAAAACTATGTGCCAAGTAACATAATATCGAAAATAGTGTCTCCATGGAAGTACACCAAGCAGAAGTGTCAATTCCATTTGTTTTGCTGGAGTTGCATATTGAACAGAGCACCCCATAATGCTCCCTAATGGGTCACTGATTCATTCCTTTAATCATTACATAGGACATCCTATTCTTGCAAGTTTTTATAGTGTGTGTATTTCTTCGGAAGAAGTATTAAGAAAAACAAATTAACAAAACACAACATGCCAACCGGTGAATTCAGTAGTGGTGGCGGTGGTTGGAGAGCCTTGAGAAGCTTTACCTTCCAAGTGCTCACCGGCCAGTGGTTCATGATTTTTGCCTCCCTCTTAATCATGTCCATGTCTGGTGCAACTTATATGTTCGGCCTCTACTCTGGCGACATCAAATCATCCCTAGGTTATGACCAGACAACCTTAAACCTCATAGGATTCTTCAAAGACTTAGGCGGAAATATAGGAATCATATCTGGCCTTATCAATGAAATTGCACCACCTTGGGTTGTTCTTTCGATTGGAGTAATCACGACTTTTTCGGCTACTTCATGATATGGTTGGCCATCACTGGCCGGACGGCCAAACCCCACGTGTGGCAGATTTGTCTATATATATGTATTGGTGCAAATTCACAAACATTTTCCAGTATTGGGGCACTGATTACTTGTGTTAAGAATTTCCAGGAGAGTCGAGGAATAGTCATAGGGCTTCTCAAGGGAGTTGTTGGCCTAAGTGGTGCCATTATCACACAATTATACCATGCTTTTTATGGACAGGATTCTAAGTCTCTTATTTTACTTATTGGGTGGCTTCCGGCGGCTGTTTCTTGTATTTTCCTTCGAACAGTTCGACTCATGAACGTTGTCCGGCAAGAAAATGAGCTCAAAATCTTCTATGGTCTACTCTATGTATCGCTAAGCCTTGCTGGTTTCCTGATGATTCTGATTATCTTACAAAACAGACTTTACTTTCCTCGAGTTGCGTATGCAGGAAGTGCCAGTTTTGTGCTGATTTTATTGTTTTCTCAACTGGTTGTTATCATCAAAGAAGAATTCGTCGTCTGGAAGAACAAGAGACTAGAGTTAAAAGATCCCCTTCAACTGAAAGTTGATTCTCAACTGCCAAATCCGCCACCACTTGAAGAACCTCGGCCAACAACAGGTGATCAAGTAAAGCACCAAAATCCGGCAGATTCCTGGTGGAGCAACCCTTTCAAACCACCAGAAAGAGGCGAGGATTACAACGTATTGCAAGCAATTTTCAGCATAGATATGATAATTCTATTTACTGTCATAACATTTGGAATTGGGGGTACATTGACAGCAATCGATAATTTAGGCCAAATTGGTAAGTCCTTGGGATATCCAAGTAAAAGCATAACCACATTTGTGTCACTAGTAAGCATATGGAATTATCTTGGAAGAGTAGCCTCCGGTTTTGCCTCAGAGATTTTCTTGGTAAAGTACAAGTTCCCACGTCCCTTAATGCTCACATTAGTACTTCTGCTCTCTTGCGCTGGCTATCTTCTCATCGCATTGGGGGTCCCAAATTCTCTATATTTATCCTCTGTGATTATGGGATTCTGCTTTGGAGCCCAATGGCCGTTGATTTTTGCAATCATATCAGAATTATTCGGGCTCAAATACTACTCTACATTGTACACTCTAGGTGGTGGGGCCAGCCCGCTTGGGGCTTATATTTTGAATGTTAGAATAACAGGTTACTTATATGATAAAGAGGCTATGAAGCAATTGGCAGCCAATGGACTCGTTAGGAAAGAAGGGCAAGACTTGACATGCATTGGCGTGGAGTGTTACAAACTCGCTTTTCTAATAATCATGGCAGCGACACTGCTAGCGTGTGTAATTTCAGTCATTTTGGTGCTTAGGACTAGAAATTTTTATAGAAGTGATATATACAAGAAGTTTAGGGAGCAAGCTAATCGACAAGAGTAGTATGATTGTTTTGCTTGTAAAAATATATAAATCGTAGTAATGTATTGTTGAAAGGTTACCGTTCGTATGTAACAACCGTTTCTATCTTTTATTTGGTTTACTGCGTAGTTGCAGAATTATATTGAATTTAGCAAAAGCTTTGTCAAACCATTGCCGTTTAGTTTCAAAAATCTTGACATTATCAGCAGCTCTCTCTCACCATGTTTCTTAACAGTTCGAAGTTTACAAAATAAAAACCAGTGGCATTAGTTATATTAGAGCCAATTTTGTTTCTTGATAAAAATTGAAGTATAACTAATGCCACTTGTTAAAGTTGTGATTTTGCAAAGTTTGAACAGTTAAGAAACATGGTGAGATATAGCTGTTGATAATTCCATGATTTTTGTGTCTATTCTGCCATCATCGTTTCAAGAACTACTTTTCAATTGGTTGATTTTAAATGCTCACATGAGTTATTAAGGAGTTAGTTGATCCCTGGTTTGATTTGCTATGCCTTTATTCAAAGATTTAAAAAAAAAAAAACCCCTCTAATAGATCTATATGGAAGTGACCACCAAAAAGGAGATCCCTGGATGCTTTCAATCGTGCTGTGCACTTGAGACAATACAACACTCTAATCAAGTGAGGATATGAAAGAGACTTCATCATTTTCTTTATTTTACTCATTTGATGAAATGCCGAGTTGGTTCCAACGAAAACCCACCGTCATCATTCTCCGCTTCCCCTACTCTACACCTCAACAATGAATAAGCCCCAGTTTATTTCTCATTTTTCATCCATAAAAATGACTGTTATCCATCACATCTAACTATCAATTTTGAATTTCAATCTTTTGTGTGGCGCTCAATGACGATTATATTTTTTATTATCATTCTACAATAATGATAATCAAACGGGGCCATAAATCTAAGTGTGCAATATTGGTTAACAATCATGTGTTGTCAAAATTTTCGCATATGATGTAGAAAACATTTTATTATGATGATAAATAGGATGTTGTCAACCAATATTATACATGTAACATGATTCCCTCAACAATACATTCTTCCAAAATGAGAGAAATAATTTTTGAATCAACAGTTCTTTCATAAAGGATAATCATTGAATTGTAGGATTACCACCATCAGAGTGGCTTCCCTGTTAAGTGTAGGCCTTTTATTTTATTCAAGTGTAATTCACTTGTGTACAATTTTTATGAAAATTATAAGAAGAAAAAATTATCTACAGTAATCTCTTTTGATTTAGAAATTCAATTTAACAAGAAAAAATTATAAAATCCGACTTTGGAAGGAAAAAACTTAGCGCTTGTTTGGCCCCTATTATTTCACGTTATAATGAAATGAATATTAATTTTTTTAGAGAATGTGTGGTTAAAAAAGAATGAAATTTTTTTGGGTTTCCGTATAATATTATTTTATTGAAAATTTTGTGGTTGATAATAAGAGGGAGAAAAACGAATTATAATTTAATAAGGAATAATGATGGCCAAACATGGCCTTAAGAAGACAAAAGTGTTTTTTTAATGAGAAGTGAAGGGATGAGTAGTACCAATCCTTGAACCCTGGACATCGGTTGTGAAAGCAACCGTTATGCCTCTTCCAGTAAGCTAGAATGGCCATGTGGGATCCATTTCGTAAGCAAACCTAGGCCCATACTTCGCATCATCCTAACTCATATGGAGGATCGAACCCTCATGGACGAGGTGAGGCAGTTAAAGGCGCTACAGGGAATCTTCCGTACAAAGATCTTCCACGGTTGATTGATGTGATCACTCACTGCAACAACCGTTCTACTAAGTTAAGATGTCAAAGTCTAGTTCCTACGTGTCTGCATTAGGACTGCAAGCGGTCACAACATTAAATATATGTTTGGAATTGACCAATTGATGTCTATGACAAGGCACCTCGACCGTTGAAGATGAGGCAACGTATCCATTCATCCAACGGTTAGCATTTATCTTCTCTTACTATAAAAACTCACTTATTGTGTCGTTTGTAGGTAATAAAACTGTACACATTTTGCTCACATTATTCTCTATATTTATACACTCCGTAATCCGAACCCTTTTTATTTAGTGGCTCACATCTCTAGCATGTCCCACACCCCACTATATGCTCATACATGGACTGACTTGATTGTTGGAGTGCTCCTGTTGCTTCTCCCATCACCGAAGAAGACCACGTGCTCTAACAGTTTGACTAAGTGTATAGGAAGAAGCTATGTGAACGTGAGAGAATTTGTGATCTATTAGTCACATCACCCCTATAAAAAACTAGGTCAACAACAGCAATCCTTAATTAATTATGATAACATGAATTGATAAAAGTGTCTTTTCATACTCTATCGAGTTCTTGCTCGAGTAAGCGAGGAAGCATGCATTTTCTCACTTGAGCGAAACATATAAGCAAGAAATGCTTCCGACGCTTGCCTTTTTGTTCCCAACTTATTTACACATTTAGATTTCGTCTCCATTCATTTGCCTATGATCATTTAAATGACTCAAACAATTATCAACAATCTAAGTTCATCGTATTGAAAATATTCTCTAACAATGTTTAGTATCTCCCTTTGTTTTTCTACTTATTCACAATTTTTTCAGTATCATGATCATAAAGGGAATTCGACATTTTTCCAATTACTAGTGTGGTTAACATGCGTTACACATTAGTTATTTAATGTTGAAAATAAATATGTATAAATTTTAGAGAAATTCATTCGTAAATATGAAAGATATTCATCAGGTTACGGGGGTCAAGGGACAGCGCCCCTCGTGAGGGTTCAGTAGGGTGGCAACCGGGCCGAGCGGCTCGTCAAAACAAGCCACGAGTCGCTTGGGCTAGTCTCGAACAGGTCGGCTCGCCCACAGGCGAGCTGTTTGTGGGCGAGCCAACAAGCTCGCTCGTGGGCTCGTTCAAAATCGAATGTTTATCTCTTTTTTTTTTAAAGGTTTATCTTATATTAAAAAAAAAATTAACGAGCTAGGGAGCCGGAGCTCGGCTCGACCCTTGCCGACCCACTAGCCACGAGCTCATGGACAGAGTCGAGCTCAACCTGCGAGTAAAGAGCCGAGCAAAAGCTCGACTCATTTGTAACGAGCCACGAGGACGAGCCGAGCTCGTGTGTGTATGGGCCGAGCCGGATCGGTTCAGCCCATTGCCACCTCTAGGGGATCGACATGCCCAATCAGGTCCCAGGGATCGAGGGGGCGCACTCTTCGTAGGGGCTCCCCCGAAAGGAAATGTTATTTGAGAGAAAAAAAAAAAAAAAAGGAAAACTTGTATCCAAAACCATCGGAAAAAATATTTTCTCCATGTGTTACGGAGACATGGGGTCTTCATCTCCATGCGTGCATGAAGATAGGTCTCGTGTCTCCATGGTGCACGGAGACATGAGTCGTGTCTCTGTTTTTTTTTTTTAACGCACCAACCCTGAACTAATTAAATATTAAGTTTTCTGATTTTTACATAACTAAAAGCAAATAAGAATATACAGCTATAAAAAATTCCAATTCAGACCAAAAAAGATAAAGGCATCAATTCCACCGACTGCAACCATCAATCAAACAAAACATGAATTGTTTTTTTATTTTTGGGAATCTTTAGAAGGGAAGAAATCAAAACGTTCACTTTCATGCAATCTACCAATTACATTTTCATACACACATATTACATTCAAATAAAATCAAATTATAAAATCAATTAACATCATAAGCTAAAAACCATTCTCAAGCATTCACGGAATTTAACTTCTTTACACACACATTGTATTCAAGAATCAATTTTTTAACATATCAGACACAAGAAACAATTTTATTAATTCCCAAGTTATAAAAAATCTCACAATCAATTCAAACTTTGGACTCAATCAGATATTCACTCATAGAAGAAATAATATAAAAGGTACGTTAGGTTCTTGATCTGGTGTTTGAGATGATGGGAGTCTCCGAAACTCTATCTTTTATTGCATTCAATCAAAATACAATGTGTGTGTATTAAGCACGTATTGTATCGATCAATGGCGTATGTTGTTTGAAATTTCCTGTAACATTTTCAAGTAAAAAAGATTAAAAATCTTTCAAAAAAGTTTAACTGTATTGATATGGAAACAATGAAACAAACAACAAACATATCTACTATACCCCGATTCATAGCCAAAAAAATGGCATTAGGTATGAAAATACTTTATTTCAATCATTATTTTGAGCAATCTCTTTCTCAATCTCATATGTTATACAATGAAAACTTCGAACCCTACAAAAAAAAAAAAAAAAAAAAAGAAGGTCTTAGGATGGTCAAACGGAAATTTCTTGACAAAATTAGAGCAGAGAAAAAGACGCAGGGAGAAAAAAAAAAGAAGAAATGAGAAATCTTACGATATGGGTCAATGTGGGGAATGGAGGAGTAAAGATGTATGGTTGGTTGAGTGAAAAAATGGAGAAAGAGCAAAGACGGAATAGCATGTTAGATTTGTTAGGGAAATGGAGAAAGCAAAGCGTGTGGGGGAAACGACAAAAAAAAAAAAAAATGAATTTTAATGACGATAAGAAATCGTGACACGTGGCGTGCTAATGTTTTGCCTCTTTTATTTTAGGGAAAGTTGTAGTCACGGTACCAAATCTTTCACTTTTTTGTATACGTTGCCCAAACATTTGATTTGTGTCACCCACGGTACCAAACCGTTAAACAATTCGCACTCGAAGTCCAAATTGACAGAAACCGTTAGTTTGACCGTTAGTTGACCAATAATTAAATATCTGACCAATTGTTGACCAATTTTTAAAGGGGTAAATATGTAACTTTACATTTGTCATATAAAAAAAATTAAAATAAACAGGAAAAGAACATCCATGCTTCTTCCTCACATTCTCGCTCCCGCACTCCATCCCCACCCCATACCCGACCAACGCTTGTAGCTACCGCCACCCACCCAAATGTCCACGGCCACCGATGACAACACCACCGCCACCACTACAAACTTTTCCTTCATAAAGTAAAACTTGCTTGCTCAAAATTTGCGATCACAAATATCAATTTTTCCCTTCAAAATCTAATTTGAATTTCATTTTGTGGTCTTAGCCATGTGATTGAAATAGGAATTGCAGAAATTGGTTTGTGGGAATTGAAACGGGAATTGCAAATTTTTCGAAAGATTTAGTACGTGGGAATTATTTCTAGTGAAATTGGTTTGTGGAATTAAAATGATAAAAAGGGTTTTCCATTTGCTCGTTAATATGAGTTGAAACTGCACGATTACATGATTTTCATATCCCTTGTGTTTGGGTGGTTGTGATATCGATTTGGGAGAATGTACTGGTGATGGGGATAATAGAAGTAGAGATTGGGCTAATGATGGCGGGGATTTGGATGATTCGAAAAGAAAAAATTACCTAGGTAGACGCGAATTTTAGGTTTTCTGAGATGTTTTTGAATGGTGGAATTTTGCTTCCGCATAGGCTTCTTGATAGGAATGTAAAAAGAATATTTTTTCTTCCTTATTTTATGTGTTCGTATGATTATTTTATACCAAAATGTACTTATTAATCTCATATTTTGGTTTAGGTGGCAATTTGATGGATATAGCGTAATTTGGAAGAAATAAGTGGAAAATGACCAAAATGAAAGAAAGCAATAGTTCGGGGACTAAGGTACAAATACTCAAAAGTCATGTTGAATCTCACAATGAAAATTTGAGAGTGTTAGAGGTCAATTGTATGAAGAAAGAAGTCAAATGGATGAAATATCGTCAAAATAGGATCACACATCAATTTCCAATCGAAAAATTATGCATCAGATTTTCAGTCTCAAGTTGAGACCCATTTTTGACACGGCAAATGATCGAGTTGGAAGATGTATCTGAAGCAAGGTTGTAACCATTTGAGTTATATTTCTAACGCATTTTGAATTAACTCAATCGGATACCTGTGGAGAAAGTTATGACCAAAATACCGAACGCTATTTAGAGGCAAACTTGCGCGCGCATAGGCAAATTCTCTCGCGCGCGCACGGGGATGAATTTGAATTACTAAGCCTAAAACCAATGAACGGCACGTAGGCAAGGAAATATACGGCGCGCACGCTCATGAATTTTTCACAGACGAATTTTCAGTTTCCGAATTTAAGTCAACTACCTATAGAAACAACTATAAATACATATTTTAAAACCCTAAAACGGGGGGGAGAAGGAACAGAACGCCTCCAAACTCTATTCTTCATTATTTCTCTTTTAAATTCATGAATTGTAACTAAACTTTTACACTTGGTCGAAGGAAATTAAAGCCTCGGAACCACATATTGCGAGATGTAAATAGTTTTTTTATTGTTTAATTCTTATTTTGAGTATTGAATATTCTTTTGCAATTATTTTCATGATTGTTATGTTTAATTGCTAGGAGGCCTACTAGTTTGTTATTCGTTACAATCTACCGCTAAGTTCAATATCAAATCCGTAATTGTTTGATCCCTTTAACTAGTGAAGCACTAGGATTTGATGATTTTCTGCGATAGTGGTTATTCAATCTTAAGAAAAATGTTTAAATAGATTGAATGCAACTGTTGGTGTTTGTGCTATCTAGTTCATCGATTTCTCTATTGTGTAAAACTGTTATTAAATTAAATCTTGAACGCTGGTCTGAGGTTATTTAATAATTAGTGTTAATTAGAACGCTAGTTTCTAATTAACTAAAATGAAGGAGAGATATGAATCAATTACAACTATAACTATTCGAAATATGAATTGAATTATCCTTGTATCTATGATCAATTGTGGATTTTCGACGGTGGATGTGGACTTAGACAAAGGTTAGTCTTTTGATTGTTTTCGTTAATTTAATTTTCATTGTTATTGATTAAGTTATTTATAATTGTTTGAATACAAAACCCTCAAATCATTGTACGAAGCATAAAATATTGAATTACATACTTTTCGTAAGATCGAACCTTACTTTTACTACTACATTAGTTTTAGAGGTTAAGGTATTAATTTTGGGTGTCTGCGATGGCACACACCACTTCTGCTTGACAGCAACGAATCGAACGGCCATGGCTGGTTGCACTATTGAAGTAAACTAAACGTACATAGATCTTCGCCGGGGGAGGGCGGAAGATGATGAACAGTAGCTTGAGGAAGAAATGTTATTTTCCTTTTCATTTTAATTTTTTTCATATGGAAAATGTAAAGTTACATATTTACCCTTTAAAAATTGATCAACAATTGGTCAGATATTAATTATTGGTCAACTAACGGTCAAACTAATGGTTTCTGTCAATTTGGACTTCAAGTGCGAATTGTTTAAATGTTTGGTACCGTGAGTGGCACAAATCAAAGATTTGGGTATAAAGTCTACAAAAAGGCGAAATATTTGGTACCGTGGCTGCAATTTTCCCTTTATTTTATAGTGATGATAAAAACATCACTCTATGATAACTAGGTCACAAAAAAAATGTATTGAGAAATATTATTTTAATTTAAGATCTTTTCATTTTCTCAATCCATATCAAGATTCTCAATTGGATCAAGAAAGAAATTAAAATTAAAAATTATAGAAAAGTTTAGCAAAACATGCTCAACATTTTCCTCATTTATCGGCTCAATTCTCAAACAAACGTAAAATAATTAAATTATTCAATCCAAACGTTCTTGTCCAAATCAACAAAAAATGAGAGATTAATGTAACTTTTGGGACTATTTTTGTTCTATTGATAAAACAAATGCGGAAAGCTTAACCACTTTGTCGCTGATAAGTGTAATTTTTATACTTATTTAAGACTTTTAAGTTTTACAATTTTACATTAGATAGTCAGCCCATGTTTGAGATTCATTTTTTCTAAAACTCATTTTTTTCGAAATTCATTTTCAACAACACATTTCTCAATAAAATAATTTTATACGTAAATTTAAAAAAAAAAATTCCTATTTTTTAAATAAACAATCTCCAAAAAATCACTATTTTAAAACCTATCTCCCCAAAGATGGGGCTCAGACGGGTCATCAGTCTAATTTTTTCTATTTTTCTTTTGTTTACAGGATATATGCTAAAGGAGCAACTTTTTGCAGTCAATTCAAGGCTATAAAGAAGTTCAGGGATCTTTGTGTAAATTCTTGAAAAAAATGGCTGGAAATTTTGGGAGGCCCCCACCCTCAATTATATTGGGCCAAATTCACTTTCTGCCTGCAGAAGCCCTCCCCAAATTTGTGGGAGTCTTTTCAGTTCAATTTGAATTGCACTTTGTTCAAAAATAAGAGGTTCTGAATAATTTTGACACATTTTCTTATGGGATTAGAGATTCTTGTAGATTAAATTGAGTGAAAAATCCAAGAGAGTTTGAAGAATTTAGCCCCGTTTGATACCCTTTATTTTCAATCACGCATTCACATAATAAAATATTTTATACTTAAATTCAAAAATTTTCCCTACTTTTTAATCAAACATTCTCTAAAAAATTATTATTCAAAACTTTGTTTTTGACAAATAAAGGATATCAAGCAGAGGCTTATTGAAAAAGGAGAATTCGAGCTTGGTGCAATATTATTTTTCAAATTCTTCTCTTTTTCTTCGTAAACCCGCTTATGTAGAGATTTTTAATATAATTTGAGAAGTTTGATTGAATACAATTATATGTATGATATTTCAAGGAGGAAAATTAAGATAAAATTATTTTTAGCATTTTTTTTCTCATCCTTTTAATCTCAGGACTAGTTAGTATAGCTTAAATTTTAGAATATACATTAGAATAAAAATCACTCTCCTGTTAATTGCGTTTGTTCAAATAAATAGTAGGATTAATTTAAATCAATAATTGATAATATGATCTCATGAGAACGATAATTTTGACTTTTTAAATGCACTTTAGTATGATTTTGACTATATTGTAAACCAATTATGCCCATGTTTGTCCTTCGTACTTTCAAAATTGTTTTTTTCTACATATTCATTTTCAAACAATAAAATATGATATGCGTAAATTAAAAAAAAATCCCATTTTTTAACCACATTTTCTTTTAAAAAGTCACTATTTAAAATAATATTTAAAAAAAAAACTGGCGACCAAACAGGGACGACTATGTTTAACCGTTCAAACTGTTGTCACCTTAAACATAAAAGGCAAGAATAGAATAAGCCTTTGTTTGCTATTGATTAAAATTCAAATTAAAATCAATAATTAATTTAAGTCAAATATTTCATGAAACCTACAACTTTTTAACCACATATTTTATCAATTTTTATCAAAATTTATTAAAAATTTGATTTTAACCTCTATGGGCTAATACTAGTGGCCTTTTTAGGCTCCCTTTTTTCAAAAAATTGCTTGTGATGTGCCCACTTTTTGCTCAATTATTGTTGTGGGAATGAAACCGAATTGGTCCATAACACAATTATGTCAGTGTTTGGTTTCATTATTTTCAAAATATATATTTTTTTTTCATTTTCAATAAAATGATATTATACGCAAATTCAAATTTTAATTTTTTATTTTTATTTTTATTTTTTAACCATACATTTTTCATCAAATCATAATTAAATCTAGTCCCCACTTCGTAAAAAATGTGTATGCGCGACTTAAACTCAAATAAAATAATAAATTATGCAAGCATCTACAATCAAGCAATTGAAAAGTAGACAAGTAGTTCTTGAAAGCAATTGTGCGATTTGTACGACCGCCTCAATCAAGATTTTTTTTTTGTTTTTTTTGTTTTACAACATGTGATTGAAAATTGCCAAAAAAAAAGAATCTGCCAGCACAAAAGATCTTGGAAGAGTAATTGTTGATGTCCCCACAAAGGTCGTTGGCATGATAAAGCCAAAACCATGACATTATCAACAGCTATCTCTCACCAAGTTTCTTAGATTAATATTAATTGTTTGATTTTAACTTAAATTAAAATCTACTTTTAATTCGAAACAAACAGGGCCTAAATGGGGACTAGTGTGATCGACCTATTTTGCTACTCTAATTAATGATTGTTTGACAACGTTTTTGATAAAAAAAATTTAAGAGATTTGAATAAAAGTTAACGAAGCTATGATGATGAAGGTTATGAATTCTATTAAATTTGCGTTTAAAATTAAAATTTGACCGTTACAAGTTGATAAAAAAATTGACAATTTTCTCGAACAAAGCTTAAGATTCACATTGATATGATTTGGATTAATTAATATAATTCTGAATCTATGCAGTACAAATAAAAGGGAACAAATTAAAAGATAAAAAATGGCTACGGTTCTCACATACAAACGGTAACCTTTCGACAAGATAAAACTACGATTTATATAATTTTACAAGCAAAAGGATGATACTACTCTTGTCGATTAGCTTGCTCTCTAAACTTCTTGTATATATCACTCCCATAAAATTTTCTAGTCCTAAGCACCAAAATGACTGAAATTACACATGCTACCAGTGTGGCGGCCATGATTATTAGAAAAGCGAGTTTGTAACACTCCACGCCGATGCATGTCAAGTCTTGCCCTTCTTTCCTAACGAGTCCTTTAGCTGCCAATTGCTTCATAGCCTCTTTGTCATATAAATAACCTGTTATTCTAACATTCAAAATATAAGCCCCAAGCGGGCTGGCCCCACCACCCAGAGTGTACAATGTAGAGTAGTATTTGAGCCCGAATAATTCTGATATGATTGCAAAAATCAGCGGCCACTGGGCTCCAAAACAGAACCCCATTATCACAGAGGATAAATACAGTGAATTTGGGACTCCAAATGCGATAAGAAGATGACCAGTGCAAGAGAGGAGAAGTACTAACGTGAGCATCAGGGGACGTGGGAATTTGTACTTTTCCAAGAAAATTTCTGAGGCAAAACCGGAGGCTACTCTTCCAAGATAATTCCATATGCTTACTAGTGACACAAATGTGGTTATGCTTTTACTTGGATAACCTAAGGACTTACCAATTTGACCAAGATTATCAATTGCTGTCAATGTACCCCCAACCCCAAATGTTGTGACAGTAAATAGAATTATCATATCTATGCTGAAAATCGCTTGCAATATATTGTAATCCTCGCCTCTTTCTGGTGGCTTGAAAGGGTTGCTCCACCAGGAAGCTTGATCGCCAATTGTTGGCTGAAGTTCTTCAACTGGTGGCGGATTTGGCAGTTGAGAAACAACTTTCAATTGAATGGCATCTTTCGACTCTTGTCTTTTGCTCTTCCAGACGTTGATTTCTTCTTTGATGATAACAATCAGTTGAGAAAACAACAAAAACAGCACAAAACTGGCACTTCCTGCATATGCAACTCTAGGAAAGTGAAGTCTGTTTTGTAAGATAATCAGAATCATGAGGAAACCAGCAAGACTTAGCGATACATAGAGTAGACGATAGAAGATTTGGAGCTCATTTTCTTGCCGGACAACCTTCATGAGTCGAACTGTTCGGAGGAATATACAAGAAACGGCCGCCGGAAGCCATCCAATTAGTAAAATAAGAGACTTAGAATCATGTCCATAAAAAGCATGGTACAACTGTGTAATAATTGCACCACTTAGGCCAACAAGTCCCTTGAGAAGCCCTATAACTATTCCTCGACTCTCCGGGAAATTCTTAACACAAGTAACCAGTGCCCCAGTATTGGAAAATGTTTGTGAATTTGCACCAATACATATATATAGACACATCTGCCACACATGGGGTTTGGCCGTCCGGCCAGTGATGGCCAACCATATCATGAAGTAGCCGAAAAAGTTCATGATTACACCAAATGAAAGAACAACCCAAGGTGGTGTAATTTCATTGATAAGGCCAGACATGATTCCTATATTTCCGCCGACGTCTTTGAAGAATCCTATGAGGTTTAAGGTTGTCTGGTCATATCCTAGGGACGATTTGATGTCGCCGGAGTAGAGTCCGAACATGTAAGTTGCACCTGACATGGACATGATTAAGAGGGAGGCAAAAATCATAAACCACCGGCCGGTGAGCACTTGGTAGATAAAGCTTCTCATGGCCCTCCAGCCACCGTCTCTACTACTGACTTCACCGGCAGCCATGCTGTGTTTTGTTTTTCTTGATACTTCTTCCACGGACACCGTGACAGAATTGGATGTCCTATATAACGATTGGAGGTGTGAATCCGTGACCAATTAAAGAGCTGTATGGGGTGCCAGTTCAAAACAAAAATCTGAGTCTAGATTTTACAGTATTGTTGACTATCTTCTCACTTGAGTCATATTGTCTTCTCATTCTTCAAGGAAAAAGAGTTTTAAATAATATTTTTAGAATAATGTGTATTTAAAAAGTTAGAATAAAATTTAAGTTTACGTGCAAAATATTTTATTGTATGAATATGTAATTAAAAATAAGTATGTAAAAAAAATTTTAAAAATATGGGAATTTCATTGTCTTGTTATTTTAAAAAATTTAGAAATTATTTTTGTATTTGTTTGGATAATTTTAAGAGATAATTTTTCTGTCTAGAAGTCATTTTAGAAGAAGCCAATAAAGGCGAATTTCTTGAAAAATTCTTCTTCAAAGAACGTAAGTAAGAACAAAAATCCAACCAAATGGGCTTTTATGAAGATTTATCAAATCCAAGTCCGAGAAGCCCGTTTCGATATTAATCCCTAAAAACTCTCCAAAAAATGAATGTTCGTACCCAACAGGGAAGTATTTTCGGATGATGCAATCCAGACCTCAATTTCTTAGTTTTTAGTATTTTTGGACTAAAATTTGACTTATCCATAAGCGTCGAAACAATAGGCTTGCAAGTTATTTGGTCAATCGTAGACCAATTATTGATTCCTTGAAGCTGTACACATAACAATTTCATAAATTGCCAGATTTGCGCCTCTGATAGGGGAATTGAGAAGATATGTACCACATGGTATCGATTAAAATTTTAATTTTAATATAAGTCAATGTCAAAAATTTACTTCAACCACATATTTTTTGGATTCGATAACTTTTCAATTATATATTTTATCAACTTTTATTAAGATCTATTAAAAATCTGATTTTAATTCTCATCAAACAGAGGTGTAGACTAGCATTGTTTATTTCAAGGCGGGAAGAGAAATAATCTATAACCTAATTATCAAATTAAGCAAGTTGTCACAAAATTCCATGTACTCGCGTGCAATTGCGACTTGCCTGTTGAAATTAAGAGCAAGTTGTAACAAAATTCCAAGCACTCGTTCACGTGCAATTGCGACTTTCCTGTTGCATTATATATATATATATATATATATATATATATATATATATATATATATATATATATATGTGTGTGTGTGTGTGTTCTTGTAACCAATATTGCTATCAATTTTAGGCGTTCACATTTTAATCAGATTGAATCAGAATTAGAGGTTCCTGTCTAGTTTCAAAAAAATTAGGAATCTGAACCAATAACCTACCGAATCTCGGACTATTCTTGGTTCTTGAACTAGAACCAAGAGTCCTGACGATAAGTGCGTTTTGTACTCTTCAGGTTTCTAAACTTGATGATTCATTGCTAATTGAGACGATAATCGATCACCTAATTTAGCCCATAATTGACAACTATTATTTCAAAATTCTTTTTTCTACTTACTTATTTTTAATCATACATTCACACAATAAAATATTCTGCACGTAAATTCAAATTTTTTCCCTACATTTTAAGTACATATTTTTTAAAAAAAATCATTAATCAAAACTCCATTTCACCCAATAAATGGTTGTCCAACAGTGAGTTCGTGCATATTATATTATGTAAAGGAAAAACTTAGAATTGGATGTAATTGGTACGAAGAAATGCGATTTTGAGCTTGATTAGAGTTGATTCAAAGTAATGGAAGATCAATTGAATTGCACAAAAGTTATATAAAGAATTAACAGATCAATTTGATATGATTCATAAGTTTCGAGAGTTATATTCGACATTCAATTACCCTGCTTTGGCTCGGTTTTTACAAAAATTGCTTGTGATGAGCCCACTTTTTGTTCATTTATTGCTTCTGGGAATTGAAAATGGTATTAGTCCATAACTCAATTCTATAAGAAAGCAACGCGATCCAAATTGCAATGAACATTAGTGACTTTCATTTACGAAAAGAACGTGTAGAAAACTCATTACTTCAAAAAAATAAATATAAGGAATTAAATTTAAGGGAAAATTACAATCACGGTATCAAACCTTTCACATTTTTGCAGACTTTGTCAAAATCTTTGTTTTGTATCATCCACGGTACCAAACCTTTAAACAATTAACACCCGAAGTCCAATTTAACAGAAAGTGTTAATTTGATTGTTAGTTGATCGAAAAATTGACCTTGACCATAATTTTGACCAATTTTACAAGGTTAAAATGATAAATTTATATTTTCTATAATAAAATAATGAAAACCCAAACCACTTATCCCCGCCCCAACCTAACCTAAAACTGTAGTCTCCCAGTCTTCTTCCTCCCTGTAGATCTTTATGCGCTGGCCCGTGAAACTCTCAACGGCTTTACCGTAGCCTTCATCCTTTGGCACGGCCTTGATCTCCATTAAGGTTTTGTTGTAAAGGCCGATGAGCACCTCACGGGCGTTGGGCACCACATCGAGACCGACTATCCTCGTCATCTCCTTCACTTTCGCCATCATCATTAGCGGTCGCGCCACCCTCCTCAGAAACATTTTTCCATCGGAAATCGAATTCCTCGCTCTCGACTTGATTGGTTAACTCCCAGACTTTGTGTCGAGAAATTGTTATCAAAATCGAACAGTTTGTCTTCATTTTCCTTTTCTTGATTATTTGCTGGTGGTGCTAACATAGCACAGCTTCCGCCGACACGGCGGCAGTCCAAATTAATCTTTACACTGTGCCGACGTCAACTGCTTCAGCAAGTTGCACTTCTGTGGTTGAGAAATCACAACAAAGACTTAGATGTTGAGGAAATTCGTTTGTTGCTTTTCCTGTTTTTGTTACTTTAGAGATTATATTCAAGAACCAAACTTTGGATTTCTTGTGGATTTAAAATTGTAAACTAGTTAGTATATTAGCTTAAATTTTAGAATTTATATTAGAATAAAAATCACTGTCCTGTTAATTGCATATGTTCAAATAAACAGTAGGATTAATTTAAATCAATAATTGATAATATGATCTCGTGAGAACGATAATTTGGACTTTTTAAATGCACTTTAGTATGATTTTGACGATATTGTACACCAATTATGCCCATGTTTGTCTTTCATTCTTTTAAAATTCCTTTTTTATATATTTATATTAAGGCCCCGTTCGGGAGGGATTAAAAGCCAATTAAAATTGAAAATATGGTCGTTATTGGGTCCCACTCGTCTAATAAAAGTCAACAATAACGGCTATATTTTCAATTTTAATCCGATTTTAATCCCTCCCATACAAGGCCTAAATAATAAAATATTGTACACGTAAATTCAAAAAAATTTCCCACTTTTTCCCATACTTCCTTAAAAAAATTCACTATTTAAAATAATTTTTTTAAAAAAAACTAGCAACCAAACAGAGATTATGTTTAACCATTCAAACTTTTGTCACCTTAAACACACAAGGCAAGAATAGAATAAGCATTTGTTTGGTATTGATTAAAATTTAAATTAAAATCAATAATTTGTTGACTTATGATTCAATATAACTTCACTTGTTTTGATTATAACAAACAATACACTTATATCTCTGACAAGTTTTGTTTCTCGAGTTTTTCATGAATATATCTTCTTAAGTATTCAAAGATTCAAATCATCACCCTTTGAAAAACAAGCAATCAAATGAGACTCAAAGAGAACAAGAACAAGAACTTTGAAGAATAAATCTTAGAAGTAGTTTATCACAACTTAAATGTAAATGTATTAACTCATTGATTCTTAACAAGTGCATAAAACTCAAATTATTTTCATAATCCATCACTTGCACAAAAGTATTTTTCATTCATAATATGAAATAGATTTTGAAAAAGCAATTAAAAAAATCAACTTTCGATCAACCGAAAGTGCATGAATGATCAACGGCTTCATTTCCCAACGGCTATATTGACACTTTTGGTCAATCGAAAGTGACTGGTTGGACCTCATTTGCTCTATAAATATCTATCTCTTCTTGCATTTAATTTTAACAACTTACAAGAGAAATTTAGAGAGTTTATTTATTGAAGATCATTGAGTTTACTTGATTCTACATTTTACTTCATTTATTACAAAGAGTTTCTTGATCAATCAAACATATTTCATCTAATTTATCGAGAACACTATTTTGCAAAGAATTTTTCATAATCTCACATATTATTTATCCTTGGTAGAAGTTTTCTTTACCAACACTTTGATTTAGGCGTCAATCTCTCTTCATACTTAACTTGTATTATTTGTTAAGAGAGATCATTGGTTTACTTAACTTGTGTTTAGATTACTCATTATCGTTTGCACGTTCATTATCATTAAAATTTTGAGTAGTTAACAGAAAAAGTTTTAAAACCAATTCACCCCCTCTTGGTTAGCCAATCTTGGGCTTTCAATGATCGGATCTCTTATTTACTTAACCGCTAGTAGACCCGATATCATATTTAGTGTTTGTTTATGTGCTAGATTTCAATACAATCCTGAAGAGTCACATCTAAGTGCCTTAAAACGATCCTTTGATATTTATGTGGTACTAGAACATTAGGCTTTTGGTATCCAAAAGGTACGCACATTGACCTTATTAGCTATTCGGATGCCGATTGGATGGGTTGCACTATTGATCAAAAAAGCACAAGCGGAATTGTCACTTTCTCGGCTTTGCCTTTGTTCATGGTTTAGTAAGAAACAAAATTTCATTGCACTATCAATCGCCGAAGCCGAATACATATCGGCCACTAGTTGTTGTCTTCAAGTTTTATGGATGAAATAAACCCTTAGCGATTATCACATAACATTCGAAAATACTCATATTTTGTGTGATAACACTGTGCTATAAATTTTTCAAAAAATCCCATCCTACACTCTCGCACAAAACATAACGAAATTCGACATCATTTTCTTAGAGATCATGTGCAAAAAGGTGATATTTATTTGGAATATGTTAGTACTAATAAACAATTGGCCGACATTCTTACGAAACCTCTAGCTCTCGATAGATTTTCTTACATTCGTAGAGGTTTAGGTATTATCGATGAATTTGAGATTTGTGGTTAAATGTGTTTAAAATGGAAAATTGCATGTCTCGGTCAAATATCTTTCGGTTGACCTATTTCATCTTTTCGGTCGACTGAACTTAATCTATCGAAACCATCTGAGTCAAAATTTTAAATCAAAGCAAACCGTAATTATCTCTGGGACTTTCAGTCGACTGAAACTTTTCGGTCAACTGAAATTCTCTCATTTTCGATCGACCAAAGATTTTTTGGTCAACCGAAAATGGCTGGGGCAACTTTTTCTCCTCTTTTTAAAACCAGAACTTTCCTTTTAAAACAAGAATTTCATCCCCAAAATTCACCGCCCTAATCGCGATTTTTCTCCCCTCTCTCTCTCTCTCTTCAAATCTCACAATTTTCATCTCCCACATCAAAATCACTTCAACATTTCATCAAATCTGTCACATTCGTCACACTTTCTCATCAAATCTCAAGTTTAGTTTTTCTTCAAGAAAATTCAAGATTTAGGTTTTTGGGTTCAATACTAAAAAATCTTGAGTTCTTTTCAAAAACTCATTGCAAATTGTTTTTAAGCATTTATCCACTTCAAAAATTTGTTACCCACTCATTTCCCATCATTTTCAACTAGTTTTCTCAACAAAATTTTGAAAAATCAAAAGTTTCTCTCACTAAAGATGAAAAATTCCGAAAATGACCATGCCTCCAAGGAAGAAATCGAAGAAAGGGGAAGCAAGCTCGTCGAATGTTAAATTTGACACGCCCATGCTCGACCCTTTCACCGATTGTCCCAATCTAATCGGTAAGTTAATTGATTTCTTTGAATTCTCTATCAAAGCTCCTTCATTTAGGATAGAGGAATATTTTGAGAATATTCGGTGGACAAATGTGGTCACTATCTCGGAAAATGTCTATCCTAATTTAATTAGTGAATTTTACCGAAATCTCTCATTTTGTTCACTCTATGTCACTTGCACTATTAAAGAGAAATGTATTACTCTCGATAGGGATACCATTCGAGAAATACTTGGGTTAGAGGAATGTGAGAACCTCGCTTATATTCATCATTATCCCGTTAGGTTTGAGGGCTATAAAGATCTCAAAACTTGTTGTCGAGTCACCGATCGATCACTAACCATCACAGTGACCACCTAAATCACCTTACTATACCATGAAAATTATTCATCGTGCTATTATAGTCCCTCGGAGTGGACATTTTGAAGAGGTTCATTACCTCGACTTGTTAATTCTTGACTCATTTCTTGTTGGTCGTCAATTGGACTTCCCATACCTCTTCTTGAAGCACATTTGACAGATCCACAAGTCTCCTAGAACCCCAGGCTTACCTTATGGCATGTTTCTTTTAACATTTCAATGTGCCATTAGATGATGAGCCTTTTCTTAAACCCAAACACACCGATGTCATTAATATCAACACCTGTAAATGCATGAAAATTGTTAAAGGTAATGGGCAATGAGTGTGTCATACTCAAGGCTTCGACAATAACTCGGAGCCTACTACTTGGGCTTACTATTTGGCCATTCACTTTAGAAGAGGCGGAAGAAGAAATAGGTGGTGATGGTGGTGACGGTAATGATTCTCCTCGAGCACAACATAGGGGTCCTACTCCACAAGTAGGACCAACCCTCGATCGATATATATCCGAAGATCAATTCAACATCCTACAAGGCCAGATTGATTCTCTTACTACTAGCGTCGATGCGCTTGATCAACGAATGGAGCAAATGAGTTTATCTCAAGAGGCATTCTTTGCACAGATGTATTCCATTTATCCTCAAGAGGCATTTTTTTGAACTCATATTTTATTTTTCATGTCATGACTTATGATTACTTTCACTTATTTTTCCTAACTTGCACCTATGCCCTATTAAGGGGGAATTTTTCTAGTTTCATGGTTCCCATTCCTTTTTGATGATGCCAAAAGGGGAAAAATGAAGGAAAATGTGATTGTAATTGTGACTTGTTATTTCTATTTTGTATAACTATGTATTATGACTTTAACTATCATTATGGAATTTGTGAGTTCAATTATTTCTATTAAGAATGATGACTTCTAGATATGATTTACTATGACAATGAATTGTGGAAATGCATTTCTTTATAACATCATGCTATATATGATACAAACTTGGTTCCCATTGATGTGTAAATGATAGGGGGAATATCTTGTATATTTCTACAAATCACTACAAATTACATATTGTTTGTCATAATCAAAAAGGGAAAAATTGTTGACCTATGATTCAATATTGTTCCACTTGTTTTGATTATAATAAACAATACACTTATGTCTCTAACAAGTTTTGTTTTTTGAGTTTTTCATGAATATATTTTCTTAGGCATTCTGATGCATGAGGGTCCGAGTCAGATGCTGAGTTGTCAGATAACACATTAGTGACTCTAAGGTATCACGAGTTGGCAGATCGAGGTAAGGATGGCAAGTGATCGCGTAACTTTGGCTACGGTTATCAGAATCGCGATTATGACCACAATCCGAAAAACTCGTTTGGGCGCACACGTCGTGGCTGCCGAGCTATGCTCGGTGTGTGCCATTTTCATCCTCAAATTCAGCCGTTTTCCCTTCCAAATTGCTATTTTTAGTTAATTTTTGCTATTTTTGGTAATATTTCGATTGCATGTTAGGAAATGATTTTTAACCCGATTTGGGCTAGATTTTTTCTAAAATACTTATTTTACTCCATATTTTTGTTTGGCGACATTTTTGGAATTTTACCATTTTTGGTAAAATTCTGATTTTGGGTATAAAGTCCAGCTTGTGGACTTATTTTGATCATCGCGTGATATAATAAAATTCTCTAAACTTTAGATACGTTTTCTCTATGTTTTTTCGGCGTTAATCTTGTGTTCTTCCCTGTGAATTTGCTGGTAGAACTAGCATGCAGAATAATCACTATTCTGTCCGGCGTCAATCGGTATCAGAGCTTCAATCTTCTTCCTGGGCGAGATTTCGTCGTTCCAATGGCTGGAGGTCGTGGTCGGCGTGGGCAGGTTCCGATTGAGGAAATCCAACATCGTGATCATAATATTCAGGATGCCACGATTGAAGATTTGAAGAGGCAAGTTGTAGAGTTAACCCAGCGCCTCGCGTCTGATTCTGTTGTTTTTTAAAATCCCTACCACCAACGTGATCTATTTCGGGAGCACCGTGGTCGGGAGGAGCGTTATAGGGATCCCGATTTTCGGGTGGATCTGTCCGAATTTTCTGGTACGTTACAGGCTGAAGGATTTATCAACTGGTGAAACGTATCTTTGATTACGTGAAGGTAAAATTGGTTGCCATCAAACTCAAGGGCAGGGCGTCTGTCTGGTGGGAACATTTGAGGCTTTCACGGGATACGTAGGGCAAACCAAAGATCGCTGATTGGGAGAAGATGAAGAAAAAGATGAAGGGTCACTTTCTTCCATTCGGTTATACTCAAACCTTATTTCAATGACTTCATACGTTGAGGCAGGGTTTGAGATCAGTTGATGATTACACAGAGGAGTTTTACCAGTTGGTTGCTCGGAATGACTTATCTGAGACAGAGAAACAGATGGTAGCACGGTACATGGGAGGGTTACGCCAACCCCTGCAGGACGTCCTCAACATTCACTTACTGTGGACTGTGTCGGAAGCATATCAGCATGCACTTGCTGTTGAAAAACAGCAGAAAGGAGGCCAGTTCTCAGGAACGATCAGAACAATAGACCAGTTCGCCCTCAAGATTCCCGTCCCGTCCAACAGATACCGTAGGGTAATTCTAATTCTTTTATTAAGTGTTTTCGCTGTGGTGAACAAGGGCATAGGGCCACTGATTGCAGGAAGCTTGCTAGTCAAAAGGGGAAAAATTTATTGATTGTGGAGGATGTGATAGATGATACTAAGGTGATTGGATAGGCTATGTATGACGATGATGACATTGATGATGTGTTGTATGGAGATGGCCATGAGACTTTGGTGGTTCGTAAGAGTTTACTGACTCCCATGGACGATTCAGGAGACGATTGGTTGAGGACCAATATTTTCCACACGACCTGGACAGTTGCTGATAAAGTCTGTAAAATGATCATGAACAGTGGCAGTTGTAAGAATGTAGTGTCTGATGAAGCTGTCTGAAAATTGCAGTTAAAAACTGATCGTCATCCCAAACCATACAAGTTGTCGTGGCTGAATAAGGGCAGTGAGGTAACCGTAGATAGGCAATGTCTCGTCTCTTTTTCAATTGGTAGCAAATATTTTCATAATGCTTGGTGTGATGTTGTATCAATGGATGCATGTCATGTATTGTTAGGTCGACCTTGGCAGTATGATTACAGTGTTATCCATGATGGACGGAAAAATACATATTCCCTTAGCATCAAGGGGAAAAAAATTGTGTTGGCACCCCGATGTGAAGGACCCTCTCCTACTCCAGTAGTGAACAACACTAATCTACTTTCTATGTCCAGATTTTTAGAAGAGGTTGAGCATGGGGATGTGGTATATGTTCTACTACCTTACGGGGATAGTGCAGTGATGTTAGTGGAATCTGAGTTACCAGCAGAGGTGCAGCAACTACTAGCGGAATTCGCTGACCTTATGCCAGAGGACCTTCCTCCGGACTACTGCCTGAGTGATATTCAGTATCAGATTGATCTTGTTCCAGGATCAAGCTTACCTAATCGACCTGCATATCGCCTCAGTCCCAAGGAGGCTGAGGAGTTACAGCGGCAAGTGGTGGAGTTATTGGAGAGAGGTTATATTCACGAAAGCATGAGCCCTTGTGCAGTCCCTACGTTGCTTGTGCCGAAGAAAGACGATTCATGGCGTATGTGTGTTGACAGTCGAGCAATAAATAAAATTACTGTAAAGTACAGGTTTCCAATTCCCCGTCTGGATGATATGTTGGATCAACTATCTGGCTCTACTATTTTCTCAAAGATTGACCTGAAGAGTGGATACCACCATATCAGAATAAAGCTTGGAGATGAATGGAAGACAACCTTTAAAATGTAACACGGTTTATATGAGTGGATGGCCATGCCTTTTGGGCTATCCGATGCTCCCAATACGTTCATGCGGTTTATGCACCAGGTCTTGCGACCTTTTATGGGAAAATTCGTCGTGGTTTATTTCGACGATATCCTCATTTATAGTCCGATGCGGGCCTCCCACTTTGATCATCTTTGCGCTGTTTTTGAGATGCTGAGAAAGGAATGCTTATTTGTTAATCAAAAGAAGTGTTCATTTTTCACTACTTCTGTAACTTTCATTAGTTTTGTTGTGTCTACTGATGGTGTTCATGCAGATCAGTCAAAGGTAGATGCAGTCTTGGAATGACCTAAACCTAGAAACTTGCACGATGTTGGAGTTTCCACGGGTTAGCATCATTCTATCGGCGGTTCATCAGAAACTTTAGCACTTTGATTGCTCCTATTACAGAATGTCTTAGGGTCGTGATTTTACATGGTCTGAGGAAGCATAAGCTAGCTTTCAGTTAGTCAAACAGAAGATGATTGAAGCACCTGTCTTGGCACTTCCTGACTTTGACAAGGTGTTCGAGATCAATTGTGATGCATCATGCGTTGGCATTGGAGGTGTTCTGAGTTAGTCGGGACCTGGAGTTCTATGCCTAGTTCAGTCCCTAAAACATTGGCATCACTATCTAGTACAGAGGGAGTTTATTCTATTTACTGATCATGAGGCCTTGAAGTACATTAATAGTCAACATAAGCTGAGTAGACGACACGCCAAGTGGGTGGCGTACTTGCAAGAGTTCACCTTTACACTCAGGCACCAAGCAGGGAGCCTAAATCGCGTCGCAGATGCATTGAGCCGTAGTACTATGCTCCTCACCACTACTAGTACCAGAGTTACAGGCTTTGAGACTTTTCTAGATATGTATACAGATGATCCTTCCTTCGGCAGTATATTTCAAGAAGTAACTAACAGTCATCGTCATGATTTTGTTTTGCATAATGGCTATCTATTTCGTGGATTACAGTTGTGCATTCCAGATTGTTCATTAAGGCAGCAAATTATCAGTGAACTTCACAATGAGGGGCACTTTGGTCGAGATAAGACATTGGCCCTTATCTTTTCTGACTTTTATTGGCCCAAGTTGACCAGTGATGTTGCGCATTATGTGAACCGTTGTTATATTTGTCAGCGGTCTAAAGGAGTTCTCACTAATGTTGGCATGTACACTCCCTTACCTATTCCTGAAGCTCCTTGGTTTGATGTCGCGTGGATTTTATGTTGGGCTTACCCCGTACCCAACGAGTCGCGGATTCTATCCTTATTGTAGTTGACAGATTTTCAAAGATGGCCCATTTTGTAGCTTGCAGGAAGACTATGGATGCTACTCGAATTGCCCACCTTTATTTCCGGGAGATTGTGCATTTACATGGTATTCCTCGATCTATTACTTCAGATCGTGGTACCAAGTTCATCAGTCACTTCTGGAAGAGTTTGTGGGGACGGCTGGGGACACAACTGAATTTTAGCAGCGCCTATCACCCCCAAAACAGATGGTTAGACTGAAGTAGTGAACCGGAGCTTGGGCAATCTTTTGAGCTGTTTGGCAGGAACTAAGCCGAAGCAGTGGGATTTAGTGTTACCTCAAGCAGAATTTGCCTATAACAGGACGACAAACAGAACTACTGGTTTCAGTCCATTTCAAATTATCTATGGTCAAAACCCATCTGGGGTGCTGGATTTGGCCCCTATCCCGCGCGTATGACGTTTCAGTCTTAAGGCAGATGAGATGACAGAGCATCTTCGGGGTATCCATGAGCAAGTGAAGTTGGCAATTCATGAGAACAATACCAAGTACAAAGCTCGGGTTGACAGTCATCGTCGTCGGGTTCTTTTTTATGTTGGTGATTTTGTCTGGGCTGTTTTAACGCGTGATTGTTTCCCTGTTGGTGAGTATAATAAGCTTAAGGATCGGAAGATTGGGCCTTGTGAGGTACTACAGAAGATCAACGATAATGCTTACAGGTTGCGTCTTCTAAGTCACTTGAGGACCTCTGATGTCTTTAATGTGAAACACCTCAGTCCTTGTTTTGTAGATTCTGATGACACTACCTTGAACTCAAGGACGAGTTCTTTCCAACCTGGGACGACTGATGCATGAGGGTCAGAGTCAGATGCTGAGTTGTCAAATAACACGTTAATGGCTCTAAGATATCACGAGTTGGCAGATCGGGGCAAGGATGACAAGTGATAGTGTAACTTTGGCAATTAAGTCATGTTTCGGTAATTTGGCCATAACTTTGGCTACAGTTATCAGAATCGCGATTATGACCACAATTCGGAAAGCTCGTTTCGGCGCACACGTAGTGGTCACCTAGCTACGCTCAGTGTGTGCCGTTTTCATCCTCAAATTCAGCTGTTTTCCCTTCCGAATTGATATTTTTAGTTGATTTTTACTATTTTTTCGATTGCATGTTAGGAGATGATTTTTAACCCGATTTGGGCTAGATTTTTTTGCAGAATACTTATTTTATTTCATGTTTTCATTTGGCGTGATTTTTGAAATTTTGCTATTTTTGATAGAATTCGGATTTTGGGTATAAAGTCCGGCTTGTGGACTTATTTTGATCATCGCGTGATATAATAAAATTCTCTAAACTTCAAAGACGTTTTCTCTGTGTTTTTTCTGCGTTAATTTTGTGTTCTTCCCTGTGAATTTGCTGGTAGAACTAGCATACAGAATAATCACTATTCTGCCGGCGTCACATTCAAACACTCAAATCGTTATCCGTTGAAGAACAAGCAATCAAATGAGATTCAAAGAGAACAAGAACAAGAACTTTGAAGAATAAAGCTTAGAAGTCGTTTATCGGAACTTAAGTGTAAATGTATTAACTCATTGATTCTTAACAAGTGCATAAAACTCAAATTATTTTCTTAATCCATCACTTGCATAAAAATACTTTTCATTTGTAATATGAAATAACTTTTGAAAAAACAATTAAAAAAAATCAACTTTCGATCAACCGAAAGTGCAGGAATGATTAACCGAAATTCCAACGGTTTGATTTTCCAATGACTATATTAACACTTTCGGTCAAACGAAAGTGACTGATTAGGCCTCCTTTGCTCTATAAATATACATCTGTTCTTGCATTTAATTTTAATAACTTACAAGAGATATTTAGAGAGCTTATTTATTGAAAATTATTGAGTTTACTTGATTCTACATTCTACTTCATTTATTACAAAGAGTTTCTTGATCAATCAAACATATTTCATCTAATTTATCAATGACACTATTTTGCAAAGAACTTTTCATAATCTCACATATTCTTTATCCTTGATAGAAGTTTTCTTTGACAACACTTTGCTTTAAGTGTAAATCTCTCTTCATACTTAATTTGTATTATTTGTTAAGAGATATCATTGGTTCGAAAATTCAAAAATACAAACTATTTCATTATCAATTATTCATCAAAATTTTCATCATAAACAATTGAGCTTTATTATTTGCTATATATTGAAGTGTTATCCTAACTCTTTAAATATTTGACTTGATTATATCATTTGTTAAGAGAGTTCTATCAATTGTAAAACTATCATTTATACTTTAGTGGTTTCGAGAGACTTGTGAAAACTCGATTGTTATTAAGGATAAGTGCTCATTGTTGTAAGTAATCTAAGAATAAGTGTTCATTGTTGTAAGTCACTTAAGGATCGGTACTCCTTGTTTGTAAGTTACCATTATAGTGTATTTGGTCTTACTCGTAACAGAAAGCTTGATAACAGGGACGTAGAACATATCGTGTATCAAACCCCATTAAATTGATTTATTATCTTTACATTATTGCACTTTACTTTACATTGTCATTTATATTGTGCTATATTCATACTTGAATTAAGTTATCGAACTTGCATATTCAATTCTAGTATTGTATTTTGTATTTATATCTTGTGTATTGAATTGTTTTGAGACTAAGTATCGAAAAAATTTTAAAAACTAATTTATCCACCTCTTTTTTAGTTATTCTTGGATTATCATAATTAATTTAAATCAAATATCTTATGAGACCTACAACTTTTTAACGATATATTTTATCAATTTTTATCAAAATTTGCTAAAATTTTGATTTTAACCTCTATGAAAGTGGGGCTAATATTGGTGGGTGGTGGCCCTTTTTAGGCTCCTCCTTATTCAAAAATTGCTAGTGATGAGCCCACTTTTTGAACAATTATTGCTTTGTGAATGAAACGGAATTGGTCCATAACTCAATTATGCCATTGTCTCCTTACATTATTTTCAAAATTCATTCTCTCTCTTATTTTTTATCATATTTTTCAATAAAAAAATAGTATAAGCAAATTCAAATTTTTTTCTTATTTTTTAATCACACATTTTTCATTTAATCATTATTATAAAATGTATTTTGGACCCAAAAAAAAAAAGGGGCTCAAATGTGGAAGCAACACGATCCAAATATACACGGTACTTGGACATGTTTGAAAGCTATACTTTTGTCTAAGACGTGATGGAAAAAGCAATTTTATTAGGACTTTGCTAGGGGACAGGGTTTGGGGCCAGAGTTTGGGGACCGACGCCATGTGGCGCGCCCTATTGGAGGGGCGCCTTGGGGACCGACGCCATGTGGCGCGCCCTATTGGAGGCTAGGCGCCCCTCCAATAGGGCGCGCCACATGGCGTCGGTCCCCAAACCCTGGCCCCAAGCCCTGTTTCTTTAGCTTTTCCCATTTTATTATGTGCGATTGATAAATATCCTAATTTAAATTAAAAAAAAAAAAAGAAGTGTCGGGTATACTTTTCAAATAAAAAGCAATTCAATGTGATATCTCAAAATAGAAATAAATTTAAGCTAATGTTTGGTTTAATTAAATAAATTGAAAAAAATTTAAGTCAAAATCTTATATAAATCTGATTTTTAGCAAAATTTTATATAAATCTAATTTTTAGCAAAATTAAATAGACTTTAGTCCTCACTTCATAAAAAATGTATATGCACGATTTGATTTTTATCATGAAACAGTTCAAAGTTTACACTTGTGCTTTGATTTTTATCATGAAACTAAATCCCTGTTTTTCAATCATTTTATCAAACATTGTTTGCTATAATAAACAATATTCACCACAAATTCATTCAATAAAATATTTTACACATGAACTAATAAAATTACTTTACTTTTTAACCACACATTTTCCAAAAAATATTATTCAAAACTCTATTTCTTCTCCCATAATGAAAGACAAACAAGCACTCAATGGGGACCAGTGTGATCGACCTATTTTGCTACTCTAATTAATGATTGTTTGACAAAGTTTTTGATAAAAAAAATTTAAGATATTTGAATAAAAGTTAACGAAACTATGGTAAAAAAGGTGATAAATGTTATGAATTCCATTAAATATGTGTTTAAAATTAAAATTTTACAGTTAAAAGTTGATAAACACTTAACAAAATTTTACCGAGCAAAGCTTAGTGTCAAATCAGCATACACAATACACTTCAGATTCACATTAATATGATTTGCTTTAATCCATATAATTCTGAATCTATGCGGTACAAATAAAAGGGAACCAATTAAAAGATAGAAAATGGCTACGGTTCTTGCATACGAACGGTAACCATATAACAAGATATACCTATGATTTATATATCTTTACAAGCAGAAGGATTATACCATCCTTGTCGATTTGCTTACTCTCTAAACTTCTTGTATATATCACTTCTATAAAATTTTCTAGTCCTAAGCACCAAAATGACTGAAATTACACATGCTACCAGTGTCGCGGCCATGATAATTAGAAAAGCGAGTTTGTAACACTCTACGCCGATGCATGTCAAGTCTTGCCCTTCTTTCCTAACGAGTCCTTTAGCTGCCATTTGCTTCATCGCCTCTTTATCATATAGATAACCAGTTATTCTAACATTCAAAATATAAGCCCCAAGCGGGCTGGCCCCAACACCTTGAGTGTACAATGCAGAGTAGTATTTGAGCCCGAACAATTCTGATATGATTACAAAAATCAACGGCCATTGGGCTCCAAAACAGAACCCCATAATCACAGAGGATAAATACAGTGAGTTTGGGACTCCAAATGCAATAAGAAGATGACCTGTGCAAGAGAGGAGAAGTACTAATGTGAGCATTAGGGGACGTGGGAATTTGTACTTTTCCAAGAAAATTTCTGAGGCAAAACCGGAGGCTACTCTTCCAAGTTAATTCCATATGCTTACTAGTGACACAAATGTGGTTATGCTTTTACTTGGATAACCTAAGGAATTACCAATTTGGCCTAGATTATCAATTGCTGTCAATGTACCCCCAATCCCAAATGTTGTGAAAGTAAATAGAATTATCATATCTATGCTGAAAATCGCTTGCAATATATTGTAATCCTCGCCTCTTTCTGGTGGCTTGAAAGGGTTGCTCCACCAGGAAGCTTGATCGCCAGCTGTTGGCTGAAGTTCTTCAACTGGTGGCGGATTTGGCTGTTGAGAAACAACTTTCAATTGAATGGTATCTTTCGACTCTTGTCTTTTGCTCTTCCAGACGTTGATTTCTTCTCTGATGATAACAATCAGTTGAGAAAACAATAAAATCAGCACAAAACTGGCACTTCCTGCATATGCAACTCTAGGAAAGTGAAGTCTGTTTTGTAAGATAATCAGAATCATGAGGAAACTGGCTAGACTTAGCGATACATAGAGTAGACGATAGAAGATTTTGAGCTCATTTTCTTGCCGGACAACCTTCATGAGTCGAACTGTTCGGAGGAAAATACAAGAAGCAGCCGCCGGAAGCCACCCAATAAGTAAAATAAGAGACTTATGTTGTCGGAAATTCGACTACCGCAATCAAAAGAATAAAGAAAATAATAGAAAATAAAAATAGAAGATGAAGCGAGGTATACCAAAGCGCATCCAACCATGGTTTCTTTTCATCAAATAGTGTAGCAATTCAAAATGTTCAACCCCAAATTTCACGCATATAGTTCAGTGAATCCGCTTTCAATTGACGGGCAAAGTGATGTTATTGCTACAAATTGGACCCAGTAGAACCTTCAGCATGTCAATACTATATTGGGTAACTCCTCAATTGAATCGATTGATACATTACTCGCTCTAATTTCTCGAATCAAAATCTGCCCACTTTTTAGCCATTTATGAAATCTGCCCCATTTTTTCTTTTGTTAAATTGCGAATTTGATGTCAATTGGTGGTGGAGCTGGTGGTGGTGAGTGTGGTTGATTTTGAGGAGGGAGATCGAAGAGGGAAGGTCTTGCTATTGGAAATGGTGGTTGACGGTCTGCTGTTTTCATTTATTTATTTATTTTTAGGGCAAAATCGTGTTTGAGAGACACAATTTTGCTGAGTGGGCAAAAGATGCCAGAATTGAACAACCGTTAATCGCGAACTAGGATTTTCGTTCGCCACGTCAACGCCCAATGGATTGATTTTTTGACAGTGATGGATGGAGAGGTAAATGACAAAGTTGAGTGAGTACTCCGAAGCACAATAAAGTTCGGTGAGCAGTCCGTGACCATGTATAAGTTCAGTGATTATTGAAACAATTCACTCAAAGAAGTTGGATGATCATGATGAAATATTATATGAAATTGAGTGATCATATTGAAATAAAATTAAATTGGGTGGTAACGGATTAAGTATAAAATTGGGATGATAAAACATAATTAAATTCGTCGGTCAGATATAAAGTTGCGTTCGGTGGATTTAACCCCTGTATAAACGCAAATTCTCATCTTCAAACAACAAAAGTTAAACAGAGAAAACCAGAATTTCTCATTCGTAAGAAGACCCCACCCGATCCATCTCCTTGTGCGTAAAACACTGCATATTTTTTGAGAGAATAGCAGTAGATATACTTTTAGCACAACTAATGTCCAGAAAAGGAGGTGCCTCTCTACAAAAAGATGTGCCATGGAGGGCATCCTCTGCTTCCAAGCCCATTCCTAAAATTCACCTTTCCCCCATTCTTCGTCTCCCTCAAACCCCCCTTTCGGATTATGTTCTATCTGTTATGAAGGTTGGTGGACATATATTGTTTTAATTATTATGGGTTTTTATTTTTATTTTATTTTTGAAGTTCATATTGATGCTTCTGCTGGTGGGTTTTACAGAGTTTCAATAGTTTTGTGTAGAGTATCAATATGTTCTGTTTATTTCTATATATACTTGCATTTTGATCTTTTGTTCGTTTCTATGCTTTTTCCTGGTATGTAGGGTAATGAGGATTGATATTGGCATATTGCAATGGACATTACTATAGAAGAAAAGATACAAAAATCTTGTTCATTATACTTTCTAGTCATGTTCGCTATTGTTTACCAAACCTGCACTTTTATCAATTCTATTATGTTTTAGTGAGAATAATTGAAGAAGAATATAAGGTTGTTCAAAGTTCTAATCTTTTTATTCTGAGTTGCAATCCTTACTTTGTTTCTATGTATACATTTAGATTTCAAATATTTATTTTGCATAATTTCTATTGATTTTTGAGGGTAAACGTCCTTAGGACTGTGTTTTTCTTTTGTGATGTTTAGCAGTTTAGATATTTTCATGTAAAGTTCCAATCTTTACCTTGCATATCTATGATTTTTTTAATTTAATGCATGTCTATTGACCAGTCTCTTTGATTTCTAAAATTAAGCATTAAGTTATTTGACATTGGTGTTTGGTAAAGCATTATGCTTTGTATCCTTATGGGCGTTTGGTGGGAATTTCAGCACCCAGACCCTATCGGAAGCGGGCTAGGGAAGGAGGCTATATTGGAAGCAGCAGGGCCGGATTGCATTGTGCCTGGACAGACTGCACCCATCAAATTACTTGGTCTTAAGGTGCCTTTCGTGAGCCTGAGCTTTTTATTATCAGCAAATACTGCATTTTTCTCTTCATCTCCTGTATGTTGCCTATGGGAAAACTCATCGCTATATTGTTCGCCTTGCAATATAGATGACTTAATTTGGGAATTGAATCTCAATTTAGGCCTTTTTGGTACATTTTTTGGATAAGTAATGATTACATTTATAAATTAAAAATCCTGCATCATTATACGCAGCCTCAGCAATGAAGTAATAGATGATGAACTTCTTCCCCAGCCTTCTTACACATGTTACACCAACTGATACAAATACTTCTGTCCTCAAATTGTCCCTGGTTAATGAAATCCCTAGCTGCAGTCATAGGAGGAAAGCTACTTCCATTGGGGCCATACTACCCTACACAATACTTCCGAGGAAAGGGTTGTCAGTGCCATGAAATAAAAAGCTCACAGAAAGATGACAAACCCCTGAAAGATGGTTAATCTCACACAACTTCCCCCAAGAAAAGTTAATGGTATGCAACTCAACGAGAATCTATGACATTTGGAATGTAAAAAAGTTAGCCTGTAAGCTAGTAACTAATTATGTAGCTTTAGAAAATTCAAAGTTGATTAATATTTGGTATTGAAATACTGATATTTTGTTGCAATTTTGTGAAAGAAGATTCAGGGGAAGGTCTTGATGATCATTAGACTGCTAATACGTTAATGACATTCCAATGAAGTAGCACTCAAAAATTATTCTAAAGACGTGGGGGTGTTGTGGGGGGGGGGGGGGGGGATAAAAACAGAACATCAGGGAAATTCACTGCATTAAGGTAGTTTTGATTTTAAATGTACTTTCATTTGTATAAGATCTCTAAGTTATAAATGGAGATTTGCAGCGATATCACATTAACTTACAAATTGGATAAAATGTTTACTTGGAGAATAAAGGTCAAATATTTGCTTCAAGCATTCAACAGAAACAGATGGCATTATCCACAGATATTGAATTTTATACACTTCTTAGATGTAACCAAATGAGTTGTTTTACGGACTCTGGAATATTGAAGCATTCTCCTAGAAATTAGAAATATTTGCTCTTGGATGGGATATTTTTTATTTGTTATCTAGCTCATAGGTAATAGGAATTGTAAATTTATTTTGTGGCACATGGCCTGGTCATCCTCCTATTCCTCTGCATTAAGGTAGTTATGATTTTAAATGTACTTTCATTTGTATAAGATCTCTAAGTTATAAATTGAGATTTGCAGCGATATCACATTAACTTACAAATTGGATAAAATGTTTACTTGGAGAATAAAGGTCAAATATTTGCTTCAAGCATTCAACAGAAACAGATGGCATTATCCACAGATATTGAATTTTATACACTTCTTAGATGTAACCAAATGAGTTGTTTTACGGACTCTGGAATATTGAAGCATTCTCCTAGAAATTAGAAATATTTGCTCTTGGATGGGATATTTTTTATTTGTTATCTAGCTCATAGGTAATAGGAATTGTAAATTTATTTTGTGGCACATGGCCTGGTCATCCTCCTATTCCTCTGCTTCAGTGTATGATTTTAGCTGAACATCGCCCAAATAAAATTCATTCTCCTTGCTATCTGTGCAGGTATGGCCCATTGAGATCGACTTGAAGATTATGGAACCGGTTGGAAGGGAACTCAAATCAATTGGAAGGGTAAATTTCATGCATTTGAACTTTGTTCTGCTGCAATGTTCGTTTATCAGTTTTTCTTGGGAGTTTGATTAATCAAGCCGCTCTAATACATAGTTAATGTCAGATTCTGCTGCCATATTATCTTTCTCTAGATGCATCCCCTGGACCCCTACTTCTATTCTCAAATTAATAGAGCTTATATTTCCTCGCCTCGTGTCAACAATTTTGTATATTAGGAGTCTTTGTTATCAGTTTGTGTTCAAATGTATAATTGCATCTGCTTTAGCATTGCCTCTTAACTAATACGGCTATTTGTTCCTATGGTGGCAGTTCATGGATTCAGCAGTCGATCTCATGAACAAATCCTTTATTGATCGGTAACACCTGCTATTTCTTGAAATATACGGTAATCTATGGTGTTTAAGTTCTACTATTAACATGGGTCATGCTGAGAATTAGTGAAGCTAAATGTAGAGAGAGTATGTTGATTTGTGTTCTTTAAGTGATAAAATTCCTGATAAAACCAAAAATCTGCGTATTGAAGAGTTTGATGAAATGACAGTCTTAAAATTGTTTCAACTCTGAAGTTTTTTTTGGTGATTGTTTAGTCTTATACATGCACTTGCTTGATATTTTAATCCATTGGCCAATGAATCAAGGTGTACACTGCCATGATCAACATTAAGCTTTGGTGATATACACTCACTTTTTGCTTGAATAATCCATGTGTCACTAGCATTAGTTTAAGTGGTAGTGGACCATAGGGTTATGTTATGTGGCATGAGTGATGCTTATTATCAAAGCACCACTTGTATTAAATAGCATTAGTCGTGGACCCCACCACTTCATTATCTAATGAACAAAAATGCTTTTGTATCACCACTGTTTTTTTAGTACAAACCTCCAAAAGAATGGAGTTTCTTTTCATATACTGAAAATAGAAAGAAATACAAGCTTAGGAGGGGTGGGTGGGGGGGTGAATTTGTCCTAACCTCCATTCAATTTAGTTACTTGCAAACCGAAGAGTAAAATAAATTAATGATGATATCTATTTACATTAGAGATGGTCACCAGTCTACGTGACAGGTAATGTGTTATAAAATAATAAAGTCAATTAAATGTATGGATATGAGATCATCTCAAAATATATAAAATTTATATCTTATATTTGTTTCATCATACTTCTTGTCATCATGTGTTGTGTGTAATATTTCGTTGGATCATGCACTTTCACAATCACTATTATCGCTAGAGTTCCGCCAGTGTTATTGTCACGCGTTTTCTATAACGTGAATTTATACCACAAGTGTACGGTGTCAAGTTTTGTAATATAGTATGAAAGTTAGGATGTCGAACCCACAGGAATTGTAATTTAATTCCACTAAGTACTATAATTATGCAACTTCTATTTTATCTAGACAATTGATGAATGATTGGTTGATTGTTTTAAACTAAAGTAATGAAATTGGTTGAGACAAAATTGAGGAATATAAATTATCAAAATGAAGAAGTCTAGGGAATGATTTCACCAACTTTCAATTATGATTCAATGATATCAAATTATTCAATTAATTTTCCAATATTTAAAAGCAAGAATCCAATTGTATTTCTCTCCCCTCTCTCGAGCGCCAGTTAGAAATTAATCCTACAATTCAATCCTAATATCTCTATTCCGAATTAAAGCCTAGAATTTATCAAAGTCCCGATTATTTTGTGAAGTAAGGTTCATAGATTTTACACTTTCTCTCGAAACTCATAAAACCTACGTTGCGTCAATCTTATGATCACGCCTAAATTCCCCTCTCTCGAGTGCCGGAAATGACTAGTATCTATTCATTCAATTATTGATTAGGTAATTGAAAGCATTAAATTCATGACACAATTAAATACATGTGGAAAATCCAAAAGAAGTAATTATAAATTCATCAAATCATAATCTCAAGTGGTTACATCAAACCCTAGCTAAATTATTTAGTTCATGAAGAAATTCATAAAATTTAAACAATCTACAATGAAAAACATAAAGGAGGAGGTAAGAAAAACTCTTTTGGAGTGTTGATCAAAGTCCCTTTTGATGTTTCCACCATTTTTTCACTTGATTTCTTCAAATCCTTCTTCTTATTGTCCTTGAAGATTTAGCCGTTTTGTATCTTTTTCCTCCTTCTCCAACCTCCCAAATTAGGTCTTTATGGTGGTATTTATAGTGTCCACAAGTTGCAAGACGGAATAGGGTTGGACCGGGCCGAAAATCTTTTAAAATTTTCAAGTTTCTTCTTTCTCGGGTTGGGGCTCCCAGGCGCCCGCGTATTATGCTGATTTTCAACATTGTGGGCGCCAAGGCGCCCACCTTGAGCGACAAAGCGCCCAGTTGCTGAAATTCAGTTTACGCTTCCTTCAGTATTTTTAACATAGCTCTTTCTCCTAATATCCGATTTAGATGATTCAAGTTGCGTTGGAAAGCTAACTCAAAGGCCTACAACTTTATTTCAGACATCATTCTCCAATTCAATCGTTTACTATGTCAAAAATGAGTCTCAATACGAGACTAAAAATCTAGAGCAAAACTTTTCGGTTGTAAATTGATTTGTGATCATATTTTGACTAAATTTGACCCCTTTGACATCTTTCCTCATCCAGTTGGCTCTGATCACTCTCAAATTTTCATCGTGAGGTTCGGTATAACTTTTCAATATTTGTACTTTAGTCCCCGAACTTTAGATCACTTACAATTTAGCTCTTTCCTTTTCAACTTTTGTTTATTTTCTTCAATCTCATCAACCTACATCACAACATCAAAACACACATAAAAACACTCTAAAACTCTCTCAAGGATGACAAAATAACGAATTAAGTGACATAAATATCATGAGTGTAGAACACTAATCAGTTATTCAATTTATCAATTTAGTTACTTGCAAACCAAAGAGTAAAATAAATTAATGATGATATTTATTTACATTAGAGATGATCACCGGTCTATGTGACTGGTAATGTGTTATAGAATAATAAAGTCAATTAAATGTATGGATATGAGATCATGTTATTGGTCTTAAAGGATCACATCACTAGCGCAACTCAAAATATATAAAATTTATATCTTATATTTGTTTGATCATACTTCTTGTCATCATGTGTTGCGTGTAATATTTCGTTGGATCATGGTCACTTCCACAATCACTATCATCCCTAGAGTTCCGCCAATGTTTGTCCATAACATTGGGCACATCTTCATCTTCCCAAGGCGCTGAATTGCTAGAACCTGAAGTACCTCGTGTATTAGTATTCTCACCGCAATTTTCAATTGTCAACTAATTTGAACATTTCGGTTTCTAAATTGATTGATGGACCTATTTTCTAGTTTATCTCTCTTAAATCACCAAACATGGTACTAAAGGTTCTAGTAGAGTTTTGAAATGCTACGTATTAGATTATCTGCATCCTCAAAGAGAATTTTGAACCGGGTGTTATACATAATATCTAGTTTGATTGGTGAAATAGCGAGTTTTTATTATTATCAAATTTTATAGACATCTTGAGAGTTATAGGTCAAATCTAGAGTTTGCTATGGAAATCTCAAATATGCTGTGGAAACCTCAAATTTGTTGGGAAAATCTATATTGTTTTCTTGTTTATTTTAGTCTTATATATGCATTCATTCGATTTCATTAAGAAACTGACAACCAAAAGATTGTTTTTCTTGTTGAAGTTCAAAATCCAAATAGAGTTTTAGATACTGCTGATGTGAATTCCGGAAAGGAAACCATACTTTTGGGTCCTCCCCATTTCATTTAAGAATTCATACTACAATAACGTGGATGTTGCAGCGACATGTAGAAACAAGTAGACCGATAAGTTCATTAGAAGAGATAAGAGAATGCAATGAGAGAGTGTCCTGCTGCTCCCGGAATCTTCATCTTCGTCGTAGTCCTCTACAACACCTGAATTTGCATCTAAATCGGTTCCACCTCCGTTATCTCCAGCTGACCACTTACCCAGATTGTGTCCACTGCTCAAAACATCAATAACGAAAAAGTTAAGAATTAATCTATTTGTACAGAATTTTGGCTACCGAAAATTTTACCTACTCTCACAATGCACACGCCCCCAAGTGAATATAAAAATTCCAAAATGTAGTCCCCACCCCTATTGTGAGTAGTAGGTAAAAATTTTAGGTAAGTGTAACATTATCCAAAAGTTAAATGCTGATACACACCCCTTAAACTAGATGTGTGAAAATGGGTTGAACTAGTCCCAAGCAATCGGGCAAGAAAATTTTTTAGCCTAGGCTTGAAACATGCTGTGCCATAGGTTGGCCAGCCCATAGAGCTGGGTAGTGTCAGGCCTACGGGTTGACAGTTCACGGGCTCGACTCAAACCACAAGCAGCTTAGACTCCTTTTGAGACGAACTATGGGTTGAGTCGAGCTAGCATTTTTTTCACAAGCTAGCTCGATTGTTCTCGTGGGTACGAGGTAGTAAGCCGGCTCGTTTGAGCTGTAGATCTACTTTTTTTTTATTCCTCATTTTTAGACTTATTTTGTTAATTTATTTAAAAAAAAAAAAACCTAAAAGAGCCTGCTTTTGGATGACTCGGCTCATTTGAACTTGTGGAAGGCTCGGCTCGTTTTGACTCGTGGGTGGCACAGATCGTGAGAACAAGAAGTCAAAGGCCGAGTTAGATTATAAGATTTGAACACGAATTGAGCTCAGATGTTTATGGACCGAGCCCTGGTCAGGCCTAAGCCCCTTGCCGGCATAGGTTGGCTCGTGAAGGCACATAGGCTCAAAATGGCACAGGCTGTGCAGGGGTCGGGGTTGCTCGCATGGGGCTGTATCAAAATTGGACTTGTCAGTCCTCTACGGCCCAGTTGATACCTCTCCGTTACAGGGGTTATTGAGATTTGAGAAGCTCGTTGCTAGGCCCACCTATCCAATAATTTATCGAAAAAATATGTGGAAAAGGAAGAGAGAGAAAAAAGAGAGAAGAAAAAGAAGGGAAAGACAGTAAAGACGACCTGTTAGTTAGGACACCGGCGTTCATCACCAGTTGGTCAATATATGCAGCAGATTTGGGCTCCACACTATAGGCCTTCTCATATTTCACCTCTACACCTTGTCCAGAGGCTACGAAGTAAGCTCCATTTACCATTTGATCCCCCTCACTCCTCCAGTTCCAGCCCCTCCAGTTCGCCTCGTCTGTTTCCACACGTTTTGTCACCTGTCATGACAAATTTTTTATTTCAAATAAAAATATGTAAAAAGGGTTGGATTGTTCGTCCACTAAATCGTTGGTGTGGTTACCTCTTTTGCATTGCGATCAAAGGGTGCAATGTATCGATTTCCCTGGCTATTGATGGTAGGATTACCACTCCCTCCTATAGCATACATTTCCCATTGCGTAAAATCGTTGTTCACTACATGAATATACCCTCTTCTGCACCTTGGCATTCTTTGGATAAGTTTCTTGCCAAAGTGATTGAAAGCAATAGTCACTTGCATACCGGAATCTGGCAAATAATCATCGCTATGACCTAATAGCATGACCTCATTATGGTGCGAAAAATGATTGTTTGATATTGTAATCCCCGTTGATCCCATGACAGCATCGATCAACCCATCCTTGCAATGCGACAATGAACAATGGTCGATCCATATGTCACGAGCACCAAAAATGGAAATCCCGTCACCGTCTGATAATGTGCGCCATCCATAGTGTGTTGGACTTGACCTTATATTAGTCTCGCCGGCTTCATAGCAATGGTGAATGTGTATGTTGTGGATGATTACATTCGTTATATACTGTAACGTTATGCATCCACCACCGGTGATGTGTATGTGAGCCCCACGACCATCAAGAGTCTTGTATGAATTGAAAATTAGTTCTTCAGATAGGTGGATGAGCATGTTGGTGGCGAAAACAATCCATAAGGGTTCAGTTTGGATGACTGCATAACGGAGTGTTCCCGGTCTTGGATTGACCGGGTCATGGTCCGAGGAGTCCGTGACAACGTAATATTTGCCACCCTTACCACCAAGGGCATACTGGCCAAATCCGATACCACAATCGGCTAATCGTTGACGGTTCAACTGCCAACTGGGGTCACACCGCCAGCAATCGTCGACAGGGTTGCCTGTCGCACAAGAAGAGGACTGGTCGTTGGTGGTGTAGGATAGCATTTGTCTTCTTGAAAGTGAAACATTTACTTTTCTGCAACATGTATGTACATCATCTTTTAATTTTCTTTAGTGAAAATACAAATACACATTCCAAACACTTCATAGGATCCCATGGCCGACAGGTACTAATGAGTTTTTTTGAGGGGCCACCCTAAGGCCTATAGAGTTAAAGCAAACCAAAAACCAATTACTATGCAGATCTACCCACAAACCAGAACCCTGGCCATTGGTCAGAAATTAAAATGGCCATTGCCGATAAAAGAGGGAAGCAGGTGGGTGAAGAATATGGCATTCATCATTAAAGTATTAAACCAATACAATAAATGATGTATCTTTGACTGAGAACTACTACTAGACAGTAAGGATCCGTTTGGATAATTTTTTGAAAATACTTTGTCTAGTTAGAATTTTTTTAGAGAAAACAAATCTAAGTAAACTTCCTTGGAAAGCTCTTCTACAAGAAGTAGAAGCCTGCCAAACAGGCCCTAACGAATTTCCTGCCAAAAAATTCTTACAGTGAGTACAAAATAAAAATAACAGAAAAATTGTTCTATCTCATTCTGGGATAAAGAATGAGTAACTGTTTACTATAAATAATGCATAAATCCCCTGAAAATACCCAAAATTAGTTCATTAACCTGCATTAACCAAGAAAAAGCACTAAATAATTTTATTTTTCCTTTTACCGCAGTTGGCAAGCCAAAATATGAGTGATAATTACAGAAAGTTCAAAATGCAGAAGCCCAGAAACAAAATGAGAGTAAGAACAGAATGGTTTATCCAACCTGTGAACATCTTGAACTACATCTTCTGGAAAGGGGTGTTGACCAGGAAGAGTGAGGTTCGTCATTGCTGAACTGAGGTGAAAAAATAAACCCACAAGAAAGAAAAACACAATGCAGATTCTGCTAGCCATTTTCAGACCACTTTCAGAGGATAATGTGCTTATTTTAAGCTTTTTCCTTGAGGTGCTGTAATAGTAATGGATTTACAGATACTAGAATTTGAACATTTTCAAGTGGTAAGAGTGAGTACCGGAGAAGAAGACTAGTAATGGGTTTTTCTGTTCTTCTACTTCTTCTTCTCACTGTGCGTGTTACTGTAATTAGTCATAATTTATAATCATTGTCAAAGAATCCTTTGAAGAGGTGAAAGAGAAAAAAGTAACAGGACAAAAGTGCGCTCCGGTTGGAGAAGAAAGAGGAGACCGCAATTTGAGCGTTTAATCTTTTCTCTTTTTTCTCTTTTGTAATGCAATTTCTCAACAGAAAATAATAATAATAAAAAAAGAACAGAATCCCACTGTGTTTTTTCCCCCATTAAGATGTGCATCGTTAACTAAATAACTATTAGTTACTTAATTTCAATGTACAATGAAACTAATTAGTTCATTGTTATTTATAGTTAGTGTTGACAACTTGGTTGGTCCAATTACTATGCTTGCAAAAGGGGAATAGTAAAAATTTAGAGGTTGTTCTCTTTACCGTTTTCAACCCGTTTTCTGTTTTCGATTTTTCAAAATAATGAAAACACGTTTATTTACTGATTTTCAAAAACGAATTTCCAAAAATGAGTTTAAAATTTACAAAGAAAATCGAAAACGACAAAAATGTCATTTTGAGTATTTTCAGTTAAAATCAAACCAAAAATTTTCAAAACGCGTTTTGAGTGTTTTCAAAATTCCACCACCACCAACCACCATTGTACCACTGCGACCACCACAGCCACAAGGACTGAACCATCGCCAACCACCACTGCACCACCGCAACCCAACCTTTTAAGATAAACACCACTACACCATCGTCTACGAAAAAGGAAACTCACTACCGCTGTCGTCGTCGCCCTTGCCACAACAAAACTCACCCATCACCGCCAACAAAAAATCGTAGCAGAACTACCACCACAAAAAAAAAAAAAAAAAAAAAAACCTCAAAAAGACGAGGGATTGCAGCGTCGCGCACAGCTAAGCGACCACCGCCAACCACCAGCTCCAAGCGTGGTGCTGCACAACCGATTCGATCACCTCCATCATCAACACCAAAAACACATAGGGTGGTGGTGGAGAGTGCTTTGTCTATGGAGAGTCGTCAGAGTGAGTGGGAACAGAGATGAGAGAGAGAGAGGGTAGTGATGGAGGGTGCAACGGGTCTTTACAAAGGGTGGTGATGGTTGTGGCGACGGTAACAGAGACGAGGGAGGGGAGGGGAACGTGTTTTGGGTTTTTTTTAATTTTTAAAACAATTGTTCAAAATGACAAAAAGAACACATTTTCAACAATCTCAAAATGGACAAGCAAAATATAAAACTTAAAACACAAAATTGAAATACGAGGAGAACAGTCCTTTAGTCGCTCGAGATTGAGTTAATAAATGAAAATCAGACGTGGCTATTAATTTTCTCCCAATCATGCCACATTGGCCACGTGGTAAAAGATGTCATCCAGTCATTTTTTACACCTTTTCTTTTGTCAATATAGATGTTAAAAATATGTGGCTACAAATCTTAATTCATTGGTCAGAATTTCCTCAACAAAATAAAAAATAAAAAATAAAAAATCACTCTCTTTTTGACACTTCACCTATATGTAAATCATAATATAACTTTATTGTGTACAACTGACATTATTCTTAAAACATTTATACAATGACCCACAATTTATCCACTTTTTTAGATCGAGGAAACACTGGACCTACATATATCAATACATACATAATTTAATGCACTTTGGTTCATATTTCATCAATTTTTAAATGTACTTTGAGTTCCTAAATTTTGCCTATTATTGTAGTTATGTCCTCAAATTTTCTTTTAAACTTATTCATAAATGTTAGTGATAAATAAGTGTTTTTAATTTTTATACCCTTCTAACGAACTTTTTGGACGGAAACCATCTATAAAAAAATGTGCCTATTAATGAGAACTTCACGATAAAAATTGCAATAAAAAAAGATTTTGGGAATATAATTTCAGTAATGAAAAAAGATAGAGAATTTTTAATACAATTAAAAGGCATTGGAACAAATAAACATAAAATAAAATAATGAAATGCAATTTGGATGGTTTCACACAGTGATGGGATCCAAGAACAAATGAATAATGCTACTTTATGATTCACTGCAGCTGATCGTTTATATATAGACACATATTACACGTAGTTATTTGATACATTAATGTACACGCACACAAATGTCGTGTGTCTGCCACATATAAGCATTCTTGCTGATCGTAAGTAGATTACCGTAACAAATAGGGCACTTGTTTTCTATTCCTTTACATGATATTAATGGCCACCAAAATAATACAAACTTTTTTAATTCTGTTTTTGCTTTTTTGTGCTTTAATTCCGCAATTAGCTCATTGCATGGTTTAATGCTGCCTTGGATTATGGTAATGTATTTCGGTCTAACTCATTAATTCAAGAGCCTACGCATGAGATTGAGTTGAAATTCACGTCTCTTGTTCCTAACTCCCTCGAGGAATAAAACGAACAACCAGTTAAGGTACGACTCTTACTCCATTTTCTCAATCGAAAATAGTTGAGCAGGAAAACTATGCTTTTACCTAATCCTGAAAATTTTGATTTCTGTATATCTCCATTCAAGAATATTTTCAAGATTACAACTCACTTTATGGACACAGCTTTTAATGCAAGAAAATGAGCTTCTATTGTCCAAAAAAATACTCCTTTATTTTGGTCCCAAAATTGGACCCCCCCCCCACCCCCCCCCCCTTCTTTGACTTTTTAAATTCCATTCATGGATATAAAAATTTCAATCAAGTGCTAATTTTTTTTTTTAATTTAAAAAATTGTTAAAAGTTAAAGAATTAACTTCAGTAAGAAAAAAAAAAGGAAAAAGAAAAAACTCAAAAGAGATATTGATACCCTATGGTAGAGCAACAAGCATATTCCTTTCCTCTACATCTTGTAAAGTAAGAGTAAGACACTTTTTTTATACTACTTTATATGCATTTGGGCCCAAACCCTAAAAGGAAGTGTGATATGCATATTTCAAAGCATCTTCAAAGCATTCTTTAACTAATTAACAATATCCATGCACAAGATACCAGCATCAATTTTTAACAGTGTTCTAAAATGTGTAATGCGTTGCGATGCGTCGAGACCGAGAATCAAGAATCACAAGTTTAGGCGTGTCAATTTGTAGAATAAGCGCCATAATGCGTTTCGTAGTTTTAAGGCATTAAATATATTTATATATAAAAACAAATTACCAAAATATATATATATATATATATATATATATATATATATATATATATATATATATATATATATATATATATATATTTGTTCTAAAATGTGCGGACAATGCGTGCCTAGGCGCGCATAATGCGGGACAATGCGCGCCTAGGCGCGCCTATGCGAGCGCATTTTCTAACAAAAATCCCAAAAACGAATTTTCCGCGCATTCCCCGAATTCGACGAGTTTTTCCCACGAGTCGCGCCTCAAACAAAGCCTAAATATCTTGATAGAAACTACATGTATTAAGGTTAGAAGTAGGGACTACTTCAGGACCAGACTAAAAAAAAAAAAAGAAAAATCAAACTGGGCTCGTATGTAAAAAAAAAAACTTTCTATGTAGAAAGTTTTTTTTTTTTTTTTTACCTATCAAAATGGAATGCCCGGCCCAGTCTCCCCTACATCCTCCTCCGAGTAGAAGATTGCATGTGCATATGCCTATCGAAAAACTATATAGACAAATAAGTAAGATTTTAATTTCTTTTTATTCTTTAAATTATTAAATTATATAGTCCAATTACCATACATGTAATAATCCACCTATATTAGTGTTTCTTCACATTCGATATTTAGTTTTTGGGTTCAATCTTAATAACGTTAAACCTCATTAAGAAAAGTAATTCAACACTTACGTACATGTTGATTAGTTTTTCCATATTCAAGCATTGTATCCTTATACATAGTGATTCTTTGAAAACATTAACCTTAAAATTCAATTGCTCATTCGTGATCTTCGAGCTTAAAAACTATATTGAATTTTAAAATCCTATTTTGAATGTTCAACATTATTAATAAGAAGAATAGCTCAAATACTTTATATTAATTTTTTATTAATTAAGATTTACACTTGAACATGAATCAATCATTAATTTCTTGATTTGAAGGTGAGGGTTTCTCTCATTTTCTAAAAAAAAATCATTTCCTTCTTTTCAAAGAAAAAGATCTGTTCTTGGATTTACTCTCCACCTTTCAATATTTGGGCATTTGTTAACGGTATAGAATCTAGTAGCTAGATACCAGGTTCATCATAGCTAGTGACTGTTTTCTGTTCTCAAATGTAGGGTATACATCTTTTGAAAATTTGCATAATTTCACTCACTATGCCAGAAGTTTTTCTTTGCTACTTTATCAGTGACACGCACGAGATTGTAGCGTTTCATATGTAATCAGTATTCTTTTTTAACGTCATCGATTATGTTTGGATAATGCTCATTTAGTATAGATATGTTGTCTCCATCTTCTCGTCCCTTTTAATATATCTTCGATAAAATTTTATACATCACTATAATTTTGAATTATCGAAGATCAAAAATTTCCGTAGTATACACTTAAACGTGTTACAAAAAAAAAAAGGATTTTGACATTTCACAACGATAGTGATGTATCAAAATTTGATCGGTGGGTTAGCGAAAGAAATTAGGAGATAGGGACAAGGGCGGACGCAGACTTTTTATGTTGGGGGCACGATCAAACTTTCAAAAAGTGACGAAAAAAATTAAAGAGATATTTTATTACAATTATTCTCTACGTATTCGCATATTTTGATATCGTTCCATAATTACATCATTTTCAAAATTTTACTAAATGAGTTCAATCTCTAAATGCTCTTAGATAGGGTATGATTTAGGGTCTGTTTGGTACAGATTTTCATTTTTTACAGTAAATCAATTTTCATTTTCAACCATACATTTTTCAATAAAATAATATTTTCCATCACATCAATACTTTTTTCTTCTTTTTCAACCACACATTTCCCATCATATCACTATTCAAAAATCAATTCTTCCTCAAAAAATCCTTACCAAACACACTCTTAATATAGTATTAAAGTAGACAATTATTATTATTATTATTATTATTATTATTATTATTATTATTATTATTCAACGAGACACATTTATTAATTTAAATGTACGTATTTGATAGGCGTTTCATGAAAAAAAAATTGAATGATAATGAGCACAAGGGGGAACATGTTGAAGAAACGAAATTAATAAATTTGTCCTCGGACAATTTAACCCTTGTTTGGTATAGCTAAAAATCAGGTTTTTAGTAAATTTTTATTAAAAAATTGCTTAAATGTGGAGTTAAAAAATTAATAAAAGTTGTGATTCCATAAATTGTGTGATTCAAATTAATTGTGAACTTTAATTTATATTTTTATCAAATTCTTAAATCACACCGAACAAGGATTATGTTTTGGATGAGTTTGTTAAACTATTATGATATGCGATTTTAAAAATAGCTACATCCAAAATATTTTGGCTTATTCAAGTAAACTATTCTAACTTTTCAAATCAATCTCAATCTCATCTTTAATTTCTTACTCCTCAAACTAATTCGATATAAAATTAATGTGAGCAATATTTCCAAGAAGAACGAATTTTAAAATTCTTATTCCATTATTTTACTTCTCACAAATGGAGATGCAGAACCAATTAAAAAAAAAAAAAACTTCAAAATCTAGTTGGGCACCCCACTAGGCCCCACTGTAGATCCGCCAGTGGATAGGGACAACAGATGTAAATTCATACTAATTAAACATATCCTCTGAAAAATCATTTAGCCCTTGTTTGATTTTGTTGAAAATCAGATTTTTAGTAGATTTTGATTAATATTTATGAAATTTGTGAGCCTCGTGAAATATGTAATTAAAATTACTTATTGACTTGTACTTAATTTTTTATTAACTTCTTTCAAACATGGACTTAATAATAGAAGTGGGTGTAGAAAATGTTGTCCAACTGAGCACATTTTGGACTTGTGCTTGTTCGTAGGTCCATCGACTTGACCTTTTATCTCTTGCCAATGCTGCTTGGGTATGACATTTGTCATAGGATAAATCTTCGCCTTTTAAGATCTCCAACAGATTCTATCACAAAGACCGACAATATACCATAACTCTCCAAATATACGACTTTCGATTTTTATCATAATGTGCTCTTTAAAGAGCAACTCTTCTTAAAATTTAACTCAAAGGGCGGTGTCAGAAGTGTTGAAATGTCATTCTAAGATAATAGAGATTAATTAATAGGTCGTGCTACATGTACTTCACAACTTACAGATTTGTTTATCATGTGACGAGATTTGATGGGTCAAAATTGTTGAAAACTATTTCATCAGTTTCTTTTGGTTGAATGAAAAATCAGAAACTGTTTCACATTTTGGTTCAGTTTCAAGTTGTGGCTGAATGTAAAATTAAATTTCATTCTTCATTACCAATTTTAATTTCAGTTGTTTCATTTGTTACTAAATGGAAATTAATGTTATGATTAAATGGAAATCAAAGTAGCTCACCTACATAAAGCCAACCTCAATCTTCGATTAACGGCACAGTGAACAAAAAACAACCGCCTCGGTTGTGTTCTTTTTCTTTATTTGTTAAAGTTCTTTGAGAGATAGACACAGCTAGTTCGTAAACGAGTAACGTTATGCAGTGTGAACTGACGATCGATTATATCTTGAGAATCGAACACTGATCAAAACATCTTGCACTCCGGTGAGGCGGCGAATTCAATTTAAGGAAATCGTGTAAACACGGGCCTTTGGTTTGATTTGATTCTCCAGTATTTACCTACAAAAAACTCATAAGTGAAAAAAAAAAAAAAAACTCCCCTCACTTTTTTTGACACCTCATCAATTTATAAAAGATCATGTAAATAGTGATGTACAACACGTATTTTCTTTCATTCTTTATAATAAAAGGAATGCATGCTTGAGGTCCATTGAACATGATACTTTTTTTTCCTTCTCCTTAATATTTTATTTTGTTCTGGGGAAAAACAAGACCCAATAGTCCGGTTTATCACGTGGAAAAAGGTGTCTAGTGCTATCCACATGGAGCCCCCCAAAACCCAGACAAAAGTTGAGAGAGTTCAGACTTTGGAATCCAATAAATATTTGTTTCCATATAATTTAATTTATGTAGGACCTGAAATTTGACTTCAAGCAGGATGAAATGCCGAATACTGTGTTACTTGTACACAAGTATATGTGTGCGCAACTGCCTTATGGAAGTTAACGGCCAAACTTTAGAAGGCAGCTAGAAAGTTTTTTCAAGTTCAGTTGCTTATATTTCCGCTTGTGATTGATCTTTAAAGTCTGATTTTTTTTTTTTAATTGTCAAACAACATAACTATTTTAGGCATTAGATTAACTTTGAAATGTGATTATAAGGAGTATGTATCATCCGACAGAGATTTTGAGAAGTAGCAAAACATTAGCATTTAGACAGTTAGGGTCCGTTTGATTGTAAGAGTGAAATTTGGGTGGAAAGAAAATGAATTCTAGATAATTGAATTGCCTAAAATTATTTTCCTGAGAATTGTCAATTAATTGTGTTTGATTTGTATAATTTTTCCACCTGAAAAATATTGAAATTTTGGATCTTTTGATATTCGTTTGGTTTTGTTTTTCATTGAAATAATTCATTAAAGGGAAAAAAAATTTCACAATTGTGGATAGAATTTGTTTTCATTGCTAAAAAAAAGTAACCTGAAAAATTGGTGGAAATTGGTTTTCACAAAACCAAGGAAAAACACACGTGTGAGACAAAACCAAGAAAATCTATTGCCTAGAAAATATAGTGTATCAAACAAGACAAAAGTGAAAGTTGAAATTTGTTTTCCATTTTCCATGGAAAATTTGGGTGAATCAAACATGCCCTTAGTAAACTTTAACAGAGATTATTAAAGAATTTGTACCGTTTGACTAAGAATTTGAGAAGATGCAAAATATGAAATTTTTAACTTTTCTACGAGAATCGCTTTTGTTTTCTTTTTCTCTAGCTATTAAGATGTTTCAGTTTGTCAAACTGTTTAGCTTTTCATATTATGGCTTGGTGATCAGTATTGTGTGCTTTCAAGAGAATTACTTGTAGTTGTGCTGAAAAAAGAATCTATTGCAGAAATAATAAGATAAGTGTTTAATAAACTTATACCATAAGGAGGAATTAATAGAACTTCAAATTATACTACCCAAAGAAGAGGTATGAGTAGAAAACTTTTACAGATTAAATTAGTTCCTTTTCTTTTTGGCTCCGATTTTTTGTAACCCCAACCCCCAGGGCAGGTTATCACTTTTCACTGGTTCTTGAAATCTCTCATTTTGGACTTTGGGCTTTAGTCACTAGGTCATTTTATTTTGAGTATGGTGGGAGCACTGCCTCTTCCGGCTCCTTTCGACCCATCAAGCTCATGAGCTTCCAGCTCCTTTCGACCCATGAAGCTCATCCTCGTGGATGGAGGATTCATGTCGAATCAAGCCGTCCCTTGCCTTGAAAGAATTCACACACGGCCGCCAGCTTTCCCAAAATAAGGGTCAAAGCAATGAAAGTGTGTGATTCCAGCGGAAGACTGAGGCAGCATGGTTGTTGCATCCCTTGTTTTTGGTAGGAAGAGTTCCAGCCTTTGTTGCCCCTCGATAGCCGTAATCTCTATACCCATAAGAAAAGGTTAAGACAAATCGGATATCTTTTTTTATTCTTTCTTTCCTATATACCTATTCTATTTAGAGAGATATAAAGCACAATGAGACCCCCCTCGGCTCCCCTCCCTCCCTTTTTTTCCCTTACATACAAGCCCTTCAAAATTAATTGTAAATGTCTATTATTGTTCATCATTTTTTGTTAATTTTAATGAAAAAAGATCTTATAAATAAAATTTCTTCTAATATTTCTGTCCTCTTCTTTTTCATCGTTCCTCCAATTTTCCTATGGAAAAATATTTATTTTTAATTAAAATTTTACTAAAAAGACTGATTTGTAATTTTTTATATATGGGTTGTTTGTTTAATTTAATAACTTTTTACATGCTTAGACATATTAATAATATTGAACATTAGAGATTTCATTTTTTTTTTCAATCAAAGAGTAATAAAATGTTATAGTTCTTTTTTGTATTTTTTGTTATTTATTTTTCTAATTGAAGTGACTTATAATTTTTGTATTCTTTCAAAAATTATTATATTCACATGAAAAATATTTTTGAGTAATGGAAGTAGCTATTTAGAATATTATTATATTATGGTGCATAAATAAATAATTTAATAGAACAAGTGTGTACAATAAGTTATATACATATATAACTTTATATACAAGATTTCTTGTCTAAAATAAAAGGTTGTAAAAGTTAAAGTTTATAAACTTTCATTAACTATATAAAAATCAAATAAAAATTAATTAAATTCTTTAAAAATCATTTACTTAAAAAAAATTAAAAATCAAATCGAATACACCCTCCTTAAAATTTTAATATGGGCTTATGCAAATATTGGGCTAGCCTTTGAAGTAACTATTAGAATCACACATTGTTTGGGAAAATATAAATGATCCACTTAATAAGGTGAGGACAATCCTCCCCCAATAAGTCGGTTTTATTAGGTGGAGTTAGGCCCAATATTCCTAACATGGTATCAGAGTTATGTCCAATTATGCAATATTGGGTGCCACCCAATATCGATTTGTTCACAATTGTTTGGCATGGTTCACGCTGTGCATGAGGGGGCGTATTAGAATCCCACATTATTTGGGAAAATATAAATGATCCACTTAATAAGGTAATGACAATCTTCCCCTAATAAGCCGGTTTTATTAGGTGGAGTTAGACCCAATATTCCTAACAGTAACTGATTTAATTTTTTAATATTTTATTATACACAATCACATACATAACTGTTGAACTGGCACTTGCAACATAAAGATAACATTCTCTATGCACACAATATGTTCTATAAATTTAAGAACCCGTTTGGTAGAGATTAAAATCGGATTAAAATTGAAAAACTAGCCGTTATTGTTGACTTTTATTAGACGAGTGGGGCCCAATAACGGCTATATTTTCAATTTTAATTGGATTTTAATCGGTACCAAACGGGCTCTAAATAAAGAACTTTAGGACAGCTTAACCATTGTTTTTATGGGATGTTGCATCCTTGTCTTGTATGTTGGAGGGGCTATAGGGATTTTGGTTGTTATCCCATGACTCCCTAGGAATACTATGATGATTTCTTATGTCGTCGTCTATGGCGGAGCTCGGTGTTGCCCCCGTGTTCTTGTCCGTGCTTCCGGTGTTGACTGCCATATTCATCTTCACTTTCTCTTCCGAAATCATCATTTTCCTATCAATGGCAAGAGCGAATTCTCCTGCCACCAAAAGCATAAGAGAGAATAATACTATGAATATCTTAGCCATGTCTATTGCAATTGTGCGTGGACTTTTGCTGGTTATTTATAGGAGGTGACTGTGAGGATAGAATTGAGAAGTGGGTGGAGGAATTAGAAAAATCTGAATGTGGGCTTTCTACCATGAAACACTACAAATTTGTATCGTGTGAGTGCTCAAAATTAATGTCCCTTTTTTGGGCCCGAACAAAAACTGAAAAATATATTTGCTCGAGTAGAAAGATGCCACCTTGCACGAAAATAGAAGGCCACTTGCATTTACCATCAATGTCTTTGTGGAATGATGCATGACCACTTACCAAAACTTTTGTAGGAGTAACGTTATTTATCCATGTTTAGTTTAGTTAAATTTAGTATATTTGGATAAAAATTGATAAAATTCAAGATTAAAAATTTGATAAAAAGTATGTAGCAAAAATGGGTTCGAGAAAAGTGATTTTTAGAAAATGGAGATCAAACATGGGTTTAGCGCTAGTTTTGTTTTACACTAGTTTAGGTGGCTGCACTTGTGATATTAAATCATATATTCATTCAAATACAAGAATCTGTAACTCATTTAATAGAACTTATAGTATGCCGACACTTAAACGGATAACACCACGTGTGTCTTAAGAAAATTAACGATATTTACTACGTGTTAAAGAGAAGTTTTCGTGCTCATTCTTGATGCTTACCTTGTCAACTTGGATGAAAATCTATTCAAATACGTATGCATGACCAGCATGTTATAATTTTGAATATTAAAAAATAAGTTAAATAGCAGTGGACAATAAACAAACTTAGCAACCTGTTTTTGGAAAGGCATCGCATCTGAAATTAAAGGAAGTAGACATTGGCCCTCGAAGATCAAATTTAAAGACATTAATTTCTACACATAAGTGCTTGTTTCTGCGGGGCAATTTGATTGTGCTTATAAAATACTTGTGACATCACCAAAACATGCTTTAACGCACTCTTGACTAAAAACTGTTCGATTAAATGTAACGTGTTATCTATGATAATGGTCTCTTTGATCACGTACAGTGCTACTTAGGATACATCGTACAAACTTATATTATTCAGTTGATTGTGTTTTGTCACTAAATTTGTTGAAAAATGTTGGGTTTGAATGTAGAAATTGTGTTTATTTATTACTATATAAAAATAAAAATGACGATGAACGGCCCCCCGGGGCACATCCAAGTTAGCAAAGGATGGGCATTGTTGGGCTTGCAACCTCAGGGTGGGGAGTTCGATTCCTGGATGGAGCAGCTGAGTGTTGTAATACTCAATTTGGGTGAAGCAGTTTGGTGATGTAATATCCATGGAGGAAGGCTCCCTTGGGGCCAAGAGTATAAAGGGTGTACAGACCCTGGTCAACTTGGGCATATCCCGAGATTAACCTCCACCCATCACTGAGAGGTCGGGGATGGGTGGTACAGGACATAGTTTGGTGTAAACTAGGATACCTGGATATCAAAAAAAAAAAAAAATGATGATGAACGAGAAGGAAAATTGGGTTGGGCCTACATATTTAGAGCGGCCCCCAAGTAATGAGGTCCATCATTTTGTAGCTTTTAAGTTATAAATTTAGAAGTCCACAATTATTCCCTTTTAGTTTTTGAAAAAAATCATAATTGCAAATGTTTTAAAATACAATTTCAAAATTAATAAATTTATGATTTTTTTTTTCAAAAATTAGGCGCTTATAGTGGCGACCTCTAATAAGATGTTATCTATAATATAATTATATATGTCACAGTCACATATTACATAATTTATGGATCATAATATACAAGGTCATAATTACATACCACATACTTTAGTTTGTGGGTTACAATCAAGTATTAAGTCACATATCACAAATTTTTCTCAATCATTGTCACTATTTTTCTCACCCCAACCACCCACCCACTCACTCATCTCAATTCTTCTCTCTCGTTTTTTCACTCAATTTCTCTACTGTCGACAATCAATGCTCCTCCTTCGGGATTTGATTCGATAGTAAGGTTACTCTTATTGTTCATTGACTAAGGACCTTCATAAACTGCAAACTCAAATGCCCCTTTTTTGGACGTCAACTGCCAAGCAAACCGCAAAAGCAAACGTTCCTCCTTTGCTCTCCTCCACCACCTCCATCATCACTCCTCCATGAGGTAGGTGGAGAATGGATGGCGCACCTTATAGCAGTCAAATCTGTTGAGATTCGAACCCTTGACCAAAGGCTGGCTGAAAGTGTGCTTCCAACAATTGGCTAAAAACGTGTTACTTGGAATGACACTTTTATTATTAAGGTGCCTTGGCTGGATTGTTGACACTTGGCACCACACTTGGCCGTTGGATGACATTCTAGAGACTTCGATTCCTTAACTTCTGAGAGACGCCTCATTCATTCGATCGATTCAGTTGGTTTTTCATTCTCTCTCAATTTCTAGGGTTAGGTCTTCGTCTGTAGAGAGAATTAACTCATTCTTTTTGGGGTTTACTTCTGATTCTTGTAAACGGTTTTACTCTCAAAGTAGATCTTCTGTTTAGGAGGAAGTCTTGAGTCTTTGAGTGATTGTTGTGCTGAGTCTTCTGTGATTTGGGCTGTGAATGAGTGGTTTTGACTGATCTTGTGTGATCTGGTCTTATTTTGTGCTGTAAGGGAAGATTGATCGAAGGCTGAAAAGATAAGTGTCTGTTTGTTTTCAGCCTTGTACAAATCTTGTAACTGTTGTTGCCATATTTTTGGCTTGTTAGTGCAACCGAGCAATATCCATTATTTGGATGCTCAACGGGGGATGTAGGCGTTAGATCTGGTCGCCGAACCTCCGGGGCTTAGGCCAAAAACATATCCTGTGTTCATTTTGATTTTCTGCAACTTATTACTTTCAGTATTTTCTTGGATCTTTGTATTTTGTTCTAATATTGTGTGTGGCTTGGGCCTTTTCAGTGGTATCAGAGCCTGGAACTGAAAAAGGACAAGATACCTGGATCTTCGAAGGAAGGCCTGATCTGTTATAGATCAAAAATTTTTGGAACTGCTAAAAGCCAGTAAAAGAAATCGAGTTCTTGCTAACTCGTTGGGTGAGATCTTTTCTTTTATCTCTGTAAATTTTTAAAAATTTTTAGGGTTTCTTGATCATACCCTTGATTTACCAAAAACACCGTTGAAACCCCCTTGAGATTAATCTTTGTCCCGAAGCTCCTGCGAGGCTTCTGGAATACGAGATAAATCAAGTACGGGTGTGTTTTTACGGGGATCTTCTTGGAGTGATACGTGAAACATAGAATATGATCTCTCGTTGTGTTCTTTTAATTGAGCTTGTTCTGTGTGTTCTGTGATATATCCGATTGATGCCGATATCTTGTATTACCACGTGTGATACCGTGATTTCTTGGAGTTCTTTGAAATTGTTGCAAACCTGTCTAAGTGTTCTTTACTATCTTGAACTTCTTATTTGTGCATCATACGTGTTTTACACATGGCTACCGCTAAGTTTGATGTACCACAATTTGATGGCAAATGTGATTTTAATATGTGGTGTCAAAAGATGAAAGCTATTTTAATGCAAATGAGAGTAGCTAGAGCACTTGATGATTGTTGGCACAGACTTACCACTGCTAAGAAAATTGAACTTGAAGAGGTTGCATGGAGTACTATTTTCTTGTACTTATCTCGACAAATGTAGTTAGAGAAATAGGTGAAACTAATACGCTTCGAATCATGGACTAAACTTCAATCCAAATATGCAACAAAGACTATCCCCAACAAATGTTTTCTCGTTAAAACAATTGTTTTCTTTTAAAATGGATCCTCTCGTTGACTTGGATGAAAACTTGAATAGGTTTACTAAATCGACCATTGACTTAGCCAACTGTGATGAAAAACTTTCAAAAGATCGGGTTTCGTAGTTTTGTTAAACTCCATTAGTGACAAATATAGAGACATCAAGGTTGCTCTTGAATATGGAAGGGCTGAGATCACTACTGATGATATCATTAGTGCCTTAAGAAATAAGGCCCTAGAGATTAAATCTGAAAATAGGAGTCATAATGGAGAAAACCTTCTTGCTAGGGGTAAAGGGTTTAGTAGACCTAACTTTCACTCTAAGTTCTCAAATGAAAACAACCAAATGGAATGATAGAAACAAGTCCCGAGAATAAGGCAAAGGGCAAGAAATGTTTTCATTGTGGTAAGATAGGTCATTTTATCAAAGACTGTTACAAGAAAAAGAATGAAGCAAAAGATAAAAGCTTCACTGATGGAAATGCTGCCTTAGCCTATAATAAGATTGATCCTGAAGATGGTTTAGTCCTTGTCCATAATGAGAAGAGGCTGAGTGATGAGTGGATCTTGGATTCTCGGATGTTCTTTCCATATGTGCCCATATAAAAACTATTTTCTTGATTTTAAAGCCACCTCTGGGGGGCAGGTTATTATGGGAAATAATATGACCTGTAAAGTAAAAGGAATTGGTACTATCAAGTTGCTTCTTGAAACTGGGAAAGTTCTGTTCTTAAAGGAAACTAGATATGTACCTGAATTAGAGAGAAACTTGGTGTCTCTAGGAATGTTGGATGACATGGAGTTTAACATAAAATTGGGTCAAGGACATATTGAAATTCTTAGGGATCCGACTTAGTAATAAATGCCCCTAAGAGACATGGCCTTTATTTCTTAAATGCAAAGCCTTTACTTGGTTTAACTGCAACTGCCTTATCTGACAATTTCATTTTGGCAAAACTGTGGCATGAGAGACTTGGCCATATTGGCAAGAAAAGTCTGAAATCTTTACAAAATAAAGGAGTGTTTGGTAAACAAAACATTGGTGATCTTGGTGCATGTGAACAATGTATTATTGGAAAGCAAGTTAAGTTACCTTTCTTACCTGGAACTCATAAGTCCAAACAAATACTTGAATATTTGCATTCTGATCTTTGGGGTCCTGCTCTCGTGTGTACATTATACGGTTTTAGATATTATCTCTTGATCATTGATGATTTTTCTAGAAAAATCTGGGTTTTCTTATTAAAATCTAAAGATGAAACTTTTTCTGTTTTCAAAGATTGGAAAACACAAATAGAAAACCAAACTGATCATAAGATAAAAACTCTAAGAACAGATAATGGTTTGGAATTTTGCAACTATGAGTTTGATAATTTCTGTAAAGAAAATGGCATTCTTAGACATAAAACAGTAGTTTACACTCCACAACAAAATGGCATAGGTGAAAGAATGAATAGGACATTATTAAATAAAGTCAGATGCATGCTCCTGAGTTCTGGTCTGCCTAAATTGTTTTGGGGGGAGGCTGTAAAAACTGCTGCATATCTTGTGAATAGAACACCTTCTAGTGCTTTGAATTTTGATGTCCCTGAAACTGTATGGTCTAAAAATCCCGTTAACTACTCTCATTTAAAAATATTTGGTTGTGCTGCATATGCTCATCAAAATATTGGAAAGTTAGAACCTAGATCACTTAAATGTGTCTTCTTAGGGTATGGAGAGAATGTTAAGGGTTACAGACTGTGGGTTAAAAATGAAAAAGGCTATAGGGTAATTGTAAGAAGAGATGTTGTCTTCAATGAATCTATTATGCCATGCTTAGAAGGTAAAGAAAATATCCTAGATGATAATGATGTTCAAATTGAGGTGGAGTCCTCTGTTGCTAATAATGTTCCACCTGCATTTGCTGATGATGATGATTCTGTTCCTAATAATAATGATTTGCCTGTTGAAATTGATAATCACTCTGAATCTGAAGAACAATATGATTTACCTGACACACCTCTTGATGACTATCAACTCACAAGAGATAGAGAAAGAAGGCAGATTAGACCACCTGTTAGATTTGATAATGATGAGTTTGTTTCATTATTTACTTATCAAGATAAATCTGAAAGTGAACCTGACTCTTATGATGATGCTATAAACTGTAAAGATTCTGTGTGTTGGAAGGCTGCTATGGATGATGAGATGAATTCTCTACTTAAAAATAAAACCTGGGAATTGGTTAAAAGACCTAAAGATCAAAAACTGATTGACTGCAAGTGGATTTTCAAAATAAAAGAAGGTGAAGGAGATAATGACAGTGTAAGATATAAAGCTAGATTAGTAGCAAAAGGTTTTACACAGAAAGAAGGTGTTGATTACACTGAAATATTCTCTCCTGTTGTTAAATATACCACCATTAGATGTATACTTGCTCTTGTTGTTCAATTTAAATGGGAACTTGATCAATTAGATGTTAAAAGCTGCTTTTCTCTATGGTGATTTAGATGAAAAGATATATATGAGATGTTGGTTTTGTTAATGGAAACCACGAAAATGTTGTTTGCCTATTGAAAAAATCTCTCTATGGGCTAAAACAAGCCCCTAGGCAATGGTATAAAAGGTTTGACACCTTTGTATTGAAACATGGTTTTCAAAGAAGCAATTATGATGTCATTCTGTACTATAAAGGTAATGGAGGTAAGAATTCCCTATACTTGGTACTATATGTTGATGACATGTTACTTGCTAGCCGCAATAAGATCGAAATTGAGGATATCAAATGTATGTTAAAATCTGAATTTGATATGAAGGATCTTGGTCAAGCAAAAAGATCCTTGGCATGCAAATCTTGAGAGATAGAAATAAGGACATGTTATTTTTGCATCAACATGATTATATTGTTAAACTTCGAAAAGATTTAACATGTTTGAATGTAAACCTGTAACACTACCTCTTTCTAATCATTTTAAATCGTCATCCGATTGGCCCTAAACCGATGAGGATTATGATAGAATGTCAAAAGTCCCATATGCAAATGTTATTGGCTCGAGTCATGTATCTTATGGTTTGCACTAGACTCGACCTTGCACATAGTATTAGTATACTTAGTAGGTTTATGGGTAATCCTGGTGAAGAACACTTTGGAATGCCTTGAAATGGCTTTTAAGATACCTTAGAGGTACTTTAAATTTAGGACTTGTGTTTAAATTTGATAAAAGGGGAATTATGCTAAAGGGTTTCTGATTCGATTTCTTTGGGGATAGGGACAATAGAAAGTCCACTTCGCTTATTTCTTTACTTTGTGTAATACGCCATAAGCGGAAATCCCAATTGCAAAAGATTGTTGCCCTATCTTCTACCGAAGAATACATAGCTGCTTCAGATGCTGTTAAAGAAGGAATATGGCTTAGTAGATTGTTAAATGAACTTGGTTTTGTTGATGAGAATCCAATTCTGTATTCTGATAATCAAAGTGCAATACACTTAAGCAAAAATCCCATGTTCCATGATAGAACTAAGCATATTGACATCAAATACCATTTTATTAGAGATGTTATATCAAAAGGAGTTATGAAAATTGGTAAAATTCCTACTCAGGTTAACCCTTCTGATATGGGGACAAAGATAATACCTTTGAATAAGTTTCTTAACTGTTTGAAGTTATTATCTATTGATGCTATGTAATGTTTTACAGGTACTTAGAGCAAATGAAAAATAATCAGTGAAATTGCTCCTGGCTGCACTAACCTAATTGTTGAAAGCAAGGTGGAGATTGTTGAGATTCGAACCCTTGACCAAAGGCTGGCTGAAAGTGTGCTTCCAACAATTGGCTAAAAACGTGTTACTTGGAATGGCACTTTTATTATTAAGGTGCCTTGGCTGGATTGTTGACACTTGGCACCACACTTGGCCGTTGGATGACATTCTAGAGACTTCGATTCCTTAACTTCTGAGAGACCCCTCATTCATTCGATCGATTCAGTTGGTTTTTCATTCTCTCTCAATTTCTAGGGTTAGGTCTTCGTCTGTAGAGAGAATTAACTCATTCTTTTTGGGGTTTACTTCTGATTCTTGTAAACGGTTTTACTCTCAAAGTAGATCTTCTGTTTAGGAGGAAGTCTTGAGTCTTTGAGTGATTGTTGTCTTGAGTCTTACGTGATTCGGGCTGTGAATGAGTGGTTTTGACTGATCTTGTGTGATCTGGTCTTATTTTGTGCTGTAAGGGAAGATCGATCGAAGGCTGAAAAGATAAGTGTCTGTTTGTTTTCAGCCTTGTACAAATCTTGTAACTGTTGTTGCCATATTTTTGGCTTGTTAGTGCAACCGAGCAATATCCATTATTTGGATGCTCAACGGGGGATGTAGGCGTTAGATCTGGTCGCCGAACCTCCGGGGCTTAGGCCAAAAACATATCCTGTGTTCATTTTGATTTTCTGCAACTTATTACTTTCAGTATTTTCTTAGATCTTTGTATTTTGTTCTAATATTGTGTGTGGCTTGGGCCTTTTCAAAATCTACATCCACCATGGGACTGCTAAATCTACAGCCGTCAAACCATTTCATCTGCAGCGCTATCGTGCCCTCTCTCGTCTCCTCCACCGCCCCAATTGTAGTGCCACTGTCACTCTAACTCTGCTCAGTAAAACCTATGTTGGCATATCCACAGATTGCTTCATTTTGGATTAGTAGTGTGGGTGATGACTCAAATAAAGCACAACTTAAGGACTAACTACATAACAACTCATTCCATAACAAAACGGTAGATTAAGTGCCCCATCATATAATAATACAGTCAAAATCGATGGGAGTAGGTAGAGTTTGCTTCCGAAGGATGGTGGGTTATATATCTAGATTCTTTTTGAAGTGTTGGGGTGGTATGAGGTTGGGGCGAATGTAGTGGATATATCTAACTTTCGAAAAAAAAAATGAAAAAAAAAAAATCCTACCTGATTAATAAAATTGAAATTTAGCCCTTATTTGGTGGAAATTGAAATCTAGATTTTAATTAAAGTCAAAAACTAATTTTAACCACACATTTTACGGGATCCACGACTTTTTAACCACGCATTTTACTGACTTTTATAGAAGTCTATTAAAAAATTGGTTTTAATCACCACCAAGCATGGGCTTAAAAAGTATGATTTGAGATAATTTTTCTTTTTAGTTTTTATTGTAAAGGCTCTACAGTAAATAGTTGTCCCTCCTTACAATCTTTGTTGTTGTTGGGAAATAAAGCGGATGGAAATAATAGATATACCACGATTGAAGTATATGATAGGAAACAAACAATAAGATAAAATGCAAAGCATTAATTGGTAGATAAACGGAGTATTTTATTCAATGACTACTATAGAGAAAATAAATACAATAATTGTGCCTACAAGATTATTCTATATTTCAATATACAAAACTTGTGAAAGAGTCTATTATTTATTGAGATGCATGTCAAACCCTAAAAATGACACAAAGATGGAAATAAGATCAAAAATCACGTGGAATAAAGAAAATAATATTTTCCAAAAAAAAAAAAAGCGTAAAAAGAAGGAAAAATATTTTCTAAAAAATCCAACCTAATGTGGATAAAAAAAATTCAACAATCTCCACCTTAACACAAATTCTGATGCAACGAACGAAATTCCAAAATTTCTCTACTTGAAAAAATAAATCCGAATGCAACTAAAAATATGAATTTTTCAACATGAACCAAACTTTCTCCAACAAAAAAATATTCATTTTCCACGGTATCCAACACGAATACATGAACTCAAACATCGAGTTCTCCAAAATACACAAAGAATTAGAAATTACATAACAGTGTCGAAGCACATCCTGTAGTAAAATTAACTCCCAATGTTTTCATAGAAGGCCCATGACTAGTCTTTCAACATCTTAAAAAATGCTAAAAAGCATGTGCAACCGAATCAGCATCCACGTACCTATCTTCAATGGTTCTATCCTTAGTAGTTGAATACTATGGAACTGCAAGTAATGGTGGCACTTTTCTTTACAAATTCTGCCCAACCTCCCACGATGTATAATTGTGACATTTTTCGCACTTCCAATACAATGTGAACACCCTTTCGAACCCTCAAGACTCCACCTCCTCTAGAAAATGTGTACCATTTTGAATCAAAAGTACTCAACGAAATGAGATTCTTCTACAAGTCTGGAATATGTCGAACGTGATCAAGTGTTCTACACGTTCATCCACCAGCTTCAATTTGACTCTACCAATACCAGTTACCCCACAAGGTTCGTTGTTACCAATGACAACAACACCATCACCGTTTCATATATTTCAAACAAATTCTGTTGGAACACATATGGAACACACAAGTTGTATCCAAAATTCACTCATCGCCAAGTTTGAATTTCATGTCAGAATTCGTCAAAACATCCCCATCACTCAAATAGTTCTCGATATGTTGGTCTCTTTTGAAGTATTTGATTGCTTCCAATGATTTGCAGTCAAATTACATTTGTTCTACAAATCGTATAATCCATCTTAATGTGTCATTTTTTCTTGAAATAATAAGAAACCTGATTACTAAAATTTAACCACAACTTACCCCTTCTTTGATCACTATAAACAATAAGGCATTCTCCATCTTTGACCTCAGATCCAAACAGATGCTTCATCTTCTCTTTATAAAGTAATGCATCATACGCATTTTTAATGGTGAGAGTATCATGACTATATAAGATCATGTTTCTAAACAAAGCGGGCAACAAATACAAAATAATTAAGTCCAAATTTTATTTGTCATACTTTACCTCTAAAGTCTACAAATTAGCGACGATCTCCTTGAACACAACCAGATGATTTTTCAAAGATCCGCCTTCTATCATACAATGAGAACACAACATCTACTTCAGATGCAATTTTTTATTAGATTTTTAGTTATGCACAATTGCTCTAAGTTCAACTACAACACGTATACTGTTTTCTCCTTCAAAACATCCCAAAGAATATTGTCAGAGAAATGAATATAGATATGTGAAAGTGACTTTCGATTCTTCCGTTATTTTCCCTCCCTTGTCCAAATTGTGGGCATTTTGTCAGATCCCAACAACGCATCATCCAAATCCATCTGCTCAACTACAACTCGCATATTTATTTGCCACAACAAGAATCTTGTATTACAATCCAAAAGCGGAATTTTATACTTCATGACTGCCATTAATAATAAAAATCTCGAACAAATCACAACTAATAGCTCTGATACCACTTATTAGAAAATAAAACGAATCGAGGTAATTTATATGATACGATATGAAGTATATGATCACAAATAAATAACAAGATAAAAAGTAAAGAATTATTTGGCAAATGAACGAAATATTTTTTTCAATTGACTAATATGAAGAAAATAAATACAATAACCGTGTTTACACAATTATTCTATATTTCAATAAGGGTAATTGGCGCAAAACGTCCATACATTTGAAGGTTTTTGTGGAAAACGTCCTTACCTTTCGTTTTTTGGTGCAGAATGTCCCTACCTTTCACATTCTTTGCGTTGAACGTCATTTTCACCAATTTTTAACATAAAATGACCAATATACCCTCCTATATAAATTAAAAAAAAAAGAAAAGAAAAATAAAGAATAAATTGCAATCTACTCCTAAACTTTTTTAAAAATGCAAATCAGTCCGAAACTTATGAAAATATTAAAAATAACAAAAAACACACTCTCTTCTCCTCCACCTCCCTCCACCACCTCCACCTTCTGATGACCACATCTACTCTTCTTCACCGCTACAACCTTCGGACATTGGTACCAACATAATCTCCTCAACACCATCTACAATTTCATTCCAAGAATTCCCCATATCATCCAATAATACTGCAGAAATCAGCAAGCAACATTAGCTACTCGAAAAATGGACAAATTGCTGGAAGTCGCACCTCCGGCCAGCAACAGAATCCCAGACCACCACGATCCGAGTGCCCACCCCCAGACGACCTCAACCATGTGGGCAATTCATCTAAAACACTTATCCAATAGGCTCAATTTGAAACTGAAAAAATGCAGTCGTGACTATCGCGCCGCGCACTGAACTTGGCTGATTCCAGCGTCGTCCCTTTGACCCATGGTCGCGGACCACTCCATTCAGCACCCTCTCATCATGGCGAAGTTATTCTACCCATGGGTCATCCATAATTTTTCTTGGATTTGTTAGAACTTCGTGTCGAAATCCAATTACAATATTTGGAACATAGTATTTCTCCCACAAATTGAACTGCTTCAGGTTGAAATTGACATAGACCCATGGTTGGGCTAGGTGCACCTGGTGAACATGGACCTAGCCCAGGCGGTTCGCGACCATGGGTGTTCTGGAAGGCGTCGGAATTTGAGAAGTTCGCAAGCTGTGTATCGACTAGCAAAGAATCTGGCATGAAATTAATTTTTTTGTTGATGTTTGTTGTAAATTGTTGGCCTGGGTGTGGTCGTCTAGTGATAGGCAATTGATAGGAGGTGAGTTCCGATCATGGGGGTGGCCGGAATGTAATTTCCGACGATTTTTAGATTTGAGGACAGTGAACTTTCAGTCCGATCACTACAATTGATGAAATTGGGAGTGGTTGGGTGGTAATTGAATGGGGAATTGGAGGGTTGTTGATCGGTGTCAACGTTCGGCGGCTTGGGTAGCCAGAGGCTGTCGAAATTTGGACGTTGAATGGGGAATTGGAGGGCTGTTGATCGGTGTTAATGTTCGGCGGCTTGGGTAGCCAGAGGCTGTTGGAATTTGGACGCATTTAGGCTGAAAAAAGGGCAAAAAAATAGCCACTTTGTTGACTGATTTGCATTTTTAAAAAAGTTTAGGAGCATATTGCAATTTCTTTATTTTTCTTTTTTGTTTTATTTATATAGGAGGATATAATGGTCATTTTATGTTAAAAATTGGTAAAAATGACGTCCAGCTCAAAGAATGTGAAAAGTAGGGACGTTCTGCGCTAAAAAACGAAAGGTATGGACGTTTTCCACAAAAAACATTCAAAGGTAGGGACGTTTTGCGCCAATTACCCTTCCAATAATACAAAACTTGTCAAAAGAATCTAATATTTGTAGGGGTGCATGCCAAACCATAAAAATACCACAAAGATGGAAACAAGATAAAAAATCATGTGAAATAAATGAAACAATATTTTTTCAATAAAAATACGTGGAAAGTATGAAAAAATATTTTCTCAAAAAATTCAACATAATTTGAGTGAAAAACCCAACAGTTGTCATGATCAACATTAGAATACTAAATTATGTCGCGATGGCACCAAGATTTCTCAACCTGCCAATGGTACTACAAACATGTATTGTTTGTTCATAACTCATTGAATGCCAAAAAAAAAAAAAAAAAAAAAAAAAAAAACGATGCTGCATGTACAGTCCTTAATGGACTGTAAATTTTACAGCCCTAATTGATTAGCGTGGGCCCCTAAGCTAATTATTCAGGGCTGTAAATTTTACAGTCCATTAATAATTGTACAAGGGGAAAAATTCAAAAAAAAAACGACTAAGACACAGAAGTATAGAAGAAAGATGCAAACATAGTAGGTATGGGAACTCGGATTAATCTAGTTGTACAAAATAGGTTGACTAAATGAATGTGGCAAGATCTAGACTATTAATTCTAAAAACTATTTTTGAAATCACTGATCTAAATGTTACCAACACATATTTTCTAAACCAATTTTGTCAACCTATTTTGTATACATAGCATGAATTCGAGAACTCTTCCCAGCCTTTATTACTCATCAATATATAGGGCCTGTTTGTTTCTAATTTTGAAATCAATTCTCAAATCAATTCTCATTTTCAACCACACATTCTTCAATAAAATAATATTTTCCATCACATCAATCATTTTTTCTTCTTTTTCAACCACACATTTCCCATCATATCACTATTCAAAATCAATTCTTCTCCCAAAAATCCCTACCAAACAGGCTTATAGAATATACAAGTTTCAATGAATGAAAAACGCACTTCTCTCGTTATTACCTCAACACCTAGCCAAACTATATAAAAAATCGGCCATGTAGTTAACACCCCCAAAACTCCAAGCATATGTGAGAAGAAACCCATGAATGTAAAAAAAAAAACTCCAAGCAAATGAAGACTTGAAATTTTAAAAATGACGTTGTATGTGCTTTTTGTTCACAATGTTCGACAATCTTGACCCAATTGAGCAAAATTTCTTCATAATAGTAAAATACGAGATATGCTACACGTACATGGCACGTTAACAAGGGGACAGTCGTCCCCCCTGTAAAGCCTGAGAATTACTCATAAAATAAATTATGTCTACGCTTGGTATACATTCTTTCAAAACTTATTTTCAACCACACATTTTTTAATAAAATAATATTTTTGATTACATCAATGATTTTCCTTACTTTTTAACCACATATTTCCTATCATATCATTATTTAAAATACATTCTTTTCTCAATAATATTCATCAAATACACTCTATGTAATCAATTACACAATCATATGTAGTCAATTACGTAATCATAATCTTGTGATTTTATTTTAAATTACCTTAAACCAAGGTCAAAACTGGTCTCCTGTTGATTATCAAAGGTGTAACAAGAACACGCTAATAAATTAATTTCGCAGTTTTATTTTTAATTACCTTAAACTTCAGTCAAAATTGGTCTCCTGTTGATTATACAAAAGGGCACTAATAAATTAATATATGATATTAAATCTCAATTGTTGAACGCTCTTTGGTCCATAACATGACTAACGACTTGAATGTTACATCAGCTCAGCCATTCAAATCTTCTTCAATCAATCAAAAGGACAGCAAATGGAAGAAGAATACAAAGAGATGAATACATGGCTGCTTTGAGGGGTGGGCTCAGGTCCACTTAGGTCCGGATCGGAGCTCATCCAACCACCAAATTTGATTCTCAAATTTGACCCCGTTTGGTACACATTATTTTAAAACTCATTTTCAACCACACATTTTTCAATAAAATAATATTTTACATCACATCAATAATTTTTTCTTATTTTTTAACCGCATATTTCTCATCATATCACTATTTAAAATACATTATTTCCTTAATAATATCCATCAAACACATCCTAGATGAAGTTCTAAATCGAAATTGACTCTATATTAGTTAAAAATTAACTCGAATTGAGTTGGTTGAATTCAAAGGTAAACCAGTGACGATCTTTATTAATAAAATCGTGATTTTAATAGATTGGATAATGAATCGAGATATTAACCGCTACCTAAATCGATTGATAATTTTTAAATATATAGAAACCATTATATTACTTTATATGATGGTATTACACATTGAGTCATATTTGTACAAATAAGTTATATATATATAAAGACTTTGACCCAAAAAAGTTGTCCCAATATTCTATTACCTCTATTTGTTTGTATGTGATAATTATTTTTATCCGTAAAGTACCTATGAACTTAATACGTGAATACAATTCATAAGCTCGATTTAAAGAAGAAGAAGAAGAAGAAGAAGCACGAGCAAATTTGAACTTAATATATATCTATTGTGTTTACATAAATTTAACACAAGGCTAGTTGAATATTTGAAGAAGAGAAAAATGTGAGAAAATGAGTTGAAATTGTGTTATATACCCTCTTCTTTCGACTAAATTTTGTTCGCAATGATTATACTTTCACTTTGTGTCAATTTAGTAACTGTATTTCAATTTTGTTCAATCGAATCACTGTACTTTAATTAATTTTAATTAGGTGACTACACTTTGATTTGATTTCAATTAAGACAACTTTGTCCACCATAAATAAAAACTGATGATGTGACAATCTATACATGATGGTCATCAGACGTAACAATTAATTGCTAACATGAAATAAATACGACTACAGTGAAATAAATAACAACCTCTTCTTTCCTATTTACTTTTTTTTTTCCTCATTGAAAAAAGGGTGTAAATTCTGAAATTTGAAACGCGTTGTCTCATGTATTATTGCCAACTTTAAGCTATTCCACGAACAACGCGAATCCAAAAATGGTTATAATTGCTGTCCTCTCGCATTTTGGAGATTTCTGCGCAGCTGGCGGAGGCATGGTTGGCATAGTATACTGTTTATTCTTTTTTCCTGGAAAGAAGTCATAAAGGTGTGTAATATATGTATATAAAACTAAGCCCACCGATATTACAAAACTAAAACGTGTTGCCCAAAATCTACTCATTTCGTGCTCTAATTGGTGTCTATAAAGTATTCTCCCGTTCACACACATGAAATCAAGAAAGTTGCACGAAGAATCCGACACCAGTAGCTCATTAAACCTAACCCAATAATTTATGCCTGCAGTTCTTTCTATATAAACCCATAATACAAAGGTTAAATCAAGAATTTTCAGTCGTTTCTTCCAAAGTATAGAAAAGAAACCATGAAGACATCCACCTGTATTCTAGCTTCAATTATTGCCTTGCTTTTTTTGTTTGGTGCAAAATCAGTAAATGCTCAAGAAGTTGGTAATGCAAGAAAGAAATATTTCATGAACAATGTTTGTGTGTGTGTGTGTGTTAATTTCTTGAATCTGAACTGGGATTTATGTTTTGTGTGCAGAGGATGAGAGAGAATTTGATTACGCAAAGGAGAGCGAAAAGGGTCCGAGAAAATGGGGGGAGTTGAAGAAAGAATGGGCAGCATGCAAGGATGGAAAATTGCAGTCTCCCATTGATATGTCGAATGAAAGAGTTGGAGTTATCTCAAAACCAGAAAAGAGGAATTATAAGCCTGTCAATGCCACGGTCAGGAATAGAGGTCATGATATTTCGGTAAGAATACATTACTCCATCTACACCTTAATTAAACCATGAAAAAAGCCGCAGGGACTGGGGAAAAAAAAACAGAATTTGTACAGAAATTTAAATTTCACTCACATGAGGCTGTACCCATGTGAATTAAATATTGCCAAAAAAACCTAAGGCTGACCTATGTGTGTGTATATTCTGTCCGGCTTATACAATTATACGGGTACTTTTCCTGTATCCATAGCATTGCTCTTAAACCATAGAGCCCATTTGGCACAATTTTACTTTTCTTTCTACTTTTTGTATAAAAGTTTCACATACCTTAAACCAGTTTCATTTAATTCTAACCAAAAATAGCTTTTGAGCCTTGCTTGGCGTACAGGAAAACACCGTTAAAGATTTTACGGGGGTGATATTTTATCATTGAAAGTTGGCCCAAAAAAAAAAAAAAAAAGGCAACATTATTCCTGTTAAGGGATATAATCCCACATCGAATAAAGATGTTTAACACAGACCAATTAATAAAGATCTTGGGCTACTCCTCTTAATAAGGTTGACCTTTTAAGATGGACCCCTAAATCTTAATAATTCCCCGTATAACTTTTTAATATTAAAACCCGCTCCGCCAGACGGTCCATTATTTATTTTGTCTCTCCTATACCAACACGAAACAATATTTGATTAGTTGGCTTCATCAGTGTGTTATACCAATAATTATGTTCTTTATATTTTCCAGCATTTTATAATTCAATTCTATCTTTAGCCATCATGGAGCTTATCAGGATTAATTGACACAGCTGGCTCAAGACATAATTTAAACACATTAGTCTAATCTCTCTCTTTTTTAATTAAAAAAAGTTGATTCAACATCACAATCAATCCTCACAAAATAAAAAACATGCTGTCATAATGATTCATCATTACAGTTTAAATACAAATTTAGCAAAAAAAAAATTAAATTAAATTAAATTTTTCCCGTGTCAAGTTCTTAACAAAAATTTAATTCGGTCTGTATGTTACAAACGTGTTGAAGACATAGTCGTTCAAGAATTAACTATAGAAATTCCTCGACACGCAGCTTCATTGGAACGGTGATGCAGGATCAATATTGATCAACAAGACGGAGTACCCACTTCGACAAGCTCATTGGCACTCTCCTTCTGAGCACACTATTAATGGTAGAAGGTATTAGCATTTGGCACTTCACTCTATGTGTTTGTATGTTTTTTTTTCCAGTGTATTGCCGAGAATCGACACTCAAAATGCTACAAATTTCCTTAACAGGTACGCTATGGAACTGCACTTGGTACACCAAACCTCGGACCTAAATGTTAAGAACCGGATAGCCGTTACTGGTGTCTTCTACAAGATTGGCAAACCTGATAAATTTCTCTCCAAGGTAAAAAATTTGATAAAATTCATGATAATAATTTCTTTGTATTTGCTTCGTACAAACTCCTCGTGGCTTTTAGAAATAACAATAAACTAAGCCTCCGTTTGGCCTTCATTAAAATTATAATACATTTTTCTCTCTTATTTTCAACCACATATTCTCCAATAAAATAATATTACACGTAAATCGAAAATTTTTCCTTCTTTTACAACCATCCATTCTAAAAAAACATTATTCCGAACATTATAATACCAAATAATGGGGCCAAACGGGGGCTAAATCTTATTCTTGAGAGGAAGTCGTCTACATGAGTTTGTTTCTTTGCACCCGGTCCAATTATTGACATATTTCTCCCATTGCAGTTAATGACAAATATATCATCAATGGTTGATCAGGAGGATGAAGGCAGAAATCTGGGAATAATTAATCCAAAAGATATTAAAATGAACAGTAAAAGGTATTACAGATACATGGGATCACTCACAGTTCCTCCTTGTACTGAAGGTGTTATCTGGACCATAAACACTAAGGTATAACCTTAAATATTTTAATTTTTTTTTGACAAATTAATGTCTGTAATTAATAAATTAATTATTTCTAATTCTGATCTACTTTTAGGTGAAGACTGTTTCAAAAGATCAACTTAAGTTGCTTAGAGAAGCCGTCCAAGACGTAAGTTATTTAAAATTATCGCATTAATCAGATATTATTCGATAAAAACATCGTTATTTAAAATTATCGTATTAATATAATTATTTTTTTGCTATTATTTTCATTTTTCACAGTATGCAGAAGAAAATGCAAGGCCATTGCAACCAAAACACAGTCGAGATATTTACCTTTACGGCCCGGGAGATACAAGTCATTGATCATTGATCACTAAAATTTATTTATTTTTATCCTTCGACACCTGCCAACACTATTGTATTGAATCATTTTTTTCATTGGAGTTATGTATATTAGAGCCAATTAATTAAAGAAAAATATATGTTTTGAGACATTTGTCTGGTTAATTACTATTTCCTTTCATTTTGACTTTCTAACATAACATCTTAAATAAGATCAGATCAAATTGAAGAAGCAACCTTTGAAGTAAGTTTTTGCAAAAAATAAGAAATTAGTAACATTTATTAAAATTTTGTTGTCATATCTCAATTATGTTTACCAACGACAACATATACTTATTAACCGTTGCAACATTCATTACGTTTTTCCAATAATCAATTGAACGTTGCAAAAGTAGACATTACGTTAAAATATTGTTGTCAAATCTCAATTATGTTAACTAAGACGACATGTACTTACTGATAGTTGCGATAGACACTTTTTAGTAACATGCAATTAATGAATATTTCTTTTCACATGTTGCAAAATATTGTTTTTTAGTATCGCGTGATTTTTTAATTCTCTAAAGATAATAAAATTAAAGAAACTTACCATTAGTTTATAAGTCTTCAATCATAATAAAATAAATGAACTGTCTGGTATTTTATATTGATGTCCAATTGTCAATAAACCTTAGGTTTATTAAGCCATTATTTGAATTTGAATTTGAATTTGATTTTTATTTTTTGAGAAGTCATTTTGTGAGAAAATGATTTTTTTTTTTTTTGTAAAGAATGCATGGTTAAAAGGAAAAACAAAAGGGTTATGAGTCACGTGTAAAATTATTTTATTAAAAGAATGTAAAGTTGAAAATGAATTTGAGGAAAAAAATGATTTGAAAATAAAAATCAGACTATGACTAAGTTCTTTCTTCAGTTTCTTTTTCCCCCACGGAACAAAAATACTTTGTGTAACATTTAAAAGGAAAACATTTTTTTTCTGTCAGATATAAGAAGGATAAATTGGTTAAGACGAAATAATTAGATTATTCACATGGATAATTATATTCACACCTTAATTTTTTATTTCTTACACTACATTTTAATTGTGCTTAAAGTTTTTAATCTTTACTCATTAAAGCACTTATGTCCCTAACAATTTTTCATATATTTGTATTGGATAATAATTTTATGTTGAAAAGTAAGTTGAAGGGCGTAAAACAACTTATTTTTCTATCATATTTTAAAAATAAATAAATAAAAAGTGGGAAAAAATATTTTTCCTCATTTCGATGCATGAAAACAAAATATTTTGATATAAATCATTACTAAGGACGAGACGTACTAATTAATGAAAGGTTGAAGATAAGAATTCGATAGAAAAAAAGTTAAGGAAATAATTGTTACAATCAGCAAAGATTGAGAAACTTGATTGTAATTAAAATGTAGTATAACAAATAAAAATTGTAATATCAATATCTATTCACATCTATTGTCCATTTTTGGCTAAATTTGACATGTTGTCCACAAATTATTAATATCCCACTAAAACATAATCACTTTTAAGTTGACTACAGAAACATGATAATGCCTTATCACGCCTCATTATTGTTCTTCAATCTACTATGTTTAGAGTCATTCATAATAAATACACTATGCTTTCACATTCTCATCCTAACTTATATATTAAAAGAGGGGCAAGGCTTTGGCTATTGTTCGTAGTACTATTCATATGCGTGACGGCATTATTATTTATTTATTAATTATTATTATTATTATTTTACGTTAGGGGGTTCAAAATGACATTATTTCATCATTTTTGGTTGCCCTATAAATTGAATTTTTAGTGTGCATTCACTTAATTTGGTTCTCCTAATTTTCTCTCTCCACGAGAGTTGAGCCGACTTGTAAATTTACTGTTCGTCGACTTATTTATCTTGGAAGCTGCCATTTTAGGAGTCAATATTTGATGTTGAGTAATATGATCGTCGACTGATTTATCTATGATGGTGTGATGTAGGGTTTTGTGAGATCCATAGTTTTGACAAAATTCATGTAATTATTAGAATATTATGAATTTTAAGTAATTTATTCAACATCAATGATGTCAAACATCAGTTTAAGTGACAACTGCATAAAATTAAATGATATATTTACTTAAATATAATATCATGTGATTAATTTAATTGAACATATCAAGTATGATCACCTACATTAGTGCTCTAACACCACTGATATTAGATAACATTATTAATACATTTTTGTACTTTTCAGTTTGTTCTAGATTTTGAGATAACTTCGTAGGGTTTCTTGGAATTCAGTTGATGTTTCTGTTTACTTCTTTTTTTTTTTAATGGAAAGGTAAATATTTTTGTCCATTAAAATAGCTCATTTTCCTGAACTTTCATCTCTTTACAATACTTTTCAAGGTATACATTGTAAAAGCTCTAAATTTGTTTTCTTTTTTAATTTTCTGAGTTTCTCTATGACCTACTATTTGAAGTTTATTGTCAGAAAATCTTTGTACTGGGGTGTGGATTTTCATTAATGTGATGTCTATTTATGCTTATTGCGTTTTTTCTTTGTTGTTGTAGTTTTCTTTGTGGCCGTTGAAGTTGGTGCCACGAAATATATTTCATTTGTTTTTTTATTTTTTGGATACTTCACAAATTTCTCTTCGCCTTTGTACAAGTGTAACGAAATCACCTGCGGCTCGTGTTTTCACGAGCCAAGTGTCCGAGCCAACGAGCTGCTCAACACATTTGCCATCTCTATCTAACGTCAATGATGTTTAAGCGTCAGTTTAGGTAATCACCTTGATAAGTTCAATTAAATAAATCATGTGGCAACGCATTCAAGTGGATCTATGATTTAATGACATGCAGTTGCCATCTAAATTGGTGTATGACAACAGTGGTAATGAATAGCATTACTTATTTAAATTTTTTTTTTAATTAGTTTGAAAATTTCACTTAGCTTCTGATCATTAGGAAATTATTATGTTGGTTTATTTTCTAGCAGGTTATTTTGGAAATTCTGAAAATCTCTCTCTGTGTTTTGCAGTTCCAAGTATGAATTATTTGCTTTTGATTTCCGTTTTGCCTCTTCTTCGTTCAATTTATTAAACCTTCCTTTTGTTGTAATAAATGGTCGTGCAATTTTTGCCCCATTTGGTGAGAATTGAAATCAAATTTTCAGTAAATTTTGATAAAAATTGATGAAATACAGGGTTAAAGGTTATAAATGTCATGAAATATGTAATTTAAATTAATTGTTAAGATTTCAATCCCTGCCAAACATGGGCTTAATAGTTTAGTCTTCAATGTTTTGGTAAGTGAAATATTTTCCGGAAGTTGGATATGCATTTCTTGTATATTTTGATTGATGATGTGCTCGACACACTTTGCTCTTGCTTGATAATCATTATTTTCAAATTTTTTTTCTACATACTCATTTCTAACTACACATTCACACAATAAGATATTTTGTATACTTTTTCCAAAACGTTTTTATACTTTTTTGTTTCACGTTCTCTTAAAAATCACTATTCAAACTCTATTTTTCATAAATAATGATTGTTAGACATGGACTTTATAAAGAATAAATTAAGATGATGGTTTTAGGTTTGTAGAAGATAAGAGACAAGAGGCATAAACAGGGATGGATCTAGGAATATTGTCCAGTGCGGGCCAAATGTAATCAAGACTAGACTTTGATTTTCGATCATTGATTTAATAATGATAAAATATAACATAATATTACGACAACACTATAAATGATATAGTTTATAAGTTATATTTGTTTCTTTCGAGTTTTCATACTTTAAAATGTTTACATGTTGATTTGTTTGAATATTCTTGAAATCCATTGTTCAAACTCCAAAAAAAACAAATAGGATAGGAACGTAGAAGGGTTTCGAAGATAAGGAAAAGTGAATTTTCTCTATTTTATGAAAATATATTCATATTAAATGAATTTAAATGAGCCCTTCTAAAACAAAATACAAATTTCTTATGTGTTTAGTTGAAATTTAGATAAATTTAAACTTTGATTATTATCACTTTGATTGCATCTAAATTATGTTACTCACTGTTTATCGAATTAAAAAATTATTTTTTTCTTCTATTTTTCTCATTTTTCCATATAATTGTCAATCCGTCTAAAAACTTAAATTAGAAATAGAACACATTTGAATTTAGTGTTGACCATACTCCTTCACGTGCATCTCATATTTACCCTTTTATTAAATGTGACGTGTTTACTATTCTCATAAATCGATAACAATAAAACTTAACTAAAAATCTCTATCCCAATCCAATACTATATAAAGTTACTTTTATAACCTTAATAAATTGTAAACACGCAACCATTCAGATGTTTAAACATCATTTTTAGAAAGAATTTTGTAAAAATTATTTTTTTATAAAATTAATTTTTTATAAAGTTACTTTTAAAACCTTAATAAATTGTAAACACGCAACCATTCAGATGTTTAAACATCATTTTTAGAAAGAATTTTGAAAAAATTAATTTTTTTAGAGAACATATAGTTAAAATGTAGGATAAATTTTAGGTTTTATTGAAAGAACATAAGATTAAAATAAGTTTGAGAAAAATTACATTTTAAAAATGAAGTTCAAACATCGACTTATTTCTTTGAATCTAAAACTTCAACAAAGCAGCTAATTAATTATATATTAAAATTCATATAAATTGACGAATTATTATTTTAGACCTTACGAGCTTTATCTATAACATCTTTATCTACTTAAGCCGATCACTGCTAAATATAGAATAACATGAAAACCTCCTTAAAGAGTAAAAAAAAAAAGGGTAGAAATGAGTATGAAGAAGACGACATGGAGGAAAAGTTTTGATAGAAGATATGTTCATATAATTGAAGATGCAGATTCAAGCTACGACTTCTGCTTCTCAAGGTCCGCGCCTACATATAGTATTGCATCTCATCTTCATCAAATCTTACACTTCAAAAAACAAAAACAAAAATAAAAAAAGAAAAGAAAAATGATTAGACCTGGGCCAAAAGTTTGCAGGCATGTGCCTGTACTGGACTATAGGCTAGTGACAAATCTACGATTTTCAATGAGCATAGGCAACGTTGACTGTCGCGCAATAAAATATTAAAAATTAAATATAACAAATATTTTGCTAAAACTAAACATAAATAATTCTATTATATGCCTGCACTGGACTACGGGTCAGTGGCGGATCAACGATTTTGAATGAGCACGAGCAATGTTGAGTGTCGTGTGCAACAAAATTTTAAGAATTAAATATAAAAAATATTTTGCTAAAACTAAACATAAATAATTCTACTATATATATCACCAATATTCACCAAACAACATAGTGGCCAAGTTCTGTATAATTCAAAGGAAAAGCATATGTTCGAATATTTTCAATTGTATTAAAACCGCCAGAACTGAACATATATTATTTTGTAACATTTAGTGTTAACTTTCAATGAATGCCGATCAAGTTCTTAATAGTCTTAATGATGGCTCAGTAAATTGATTTGGAAGAAATTCGATCCCAGGACTTCCAATTTGGATGTGGAGACTCTAATCGACTAAACTATAAGATATGTTTGAAAACAAAATGAATGATCAGATATATAAGCTAAAAATGTTATCTATTCTCAAAAAAAAAAAATTATTTCGGTGGATCCAATGCGCGCGGTCGCGGGTGCTCGCTGGGTGTTGGATCTGCCACTGCAACAGGTGACTCTACCCCTAGTCATCAAGTAACAGATTGCATCAAAATTAAAGAAATAGTGGCCCAATTTTTTTTGTTGTGAACGTCGAGAACAAGATTAAAGTCTAATGGTTCAATATGCTGCACTCCATCGACAAGATCAAGTTGCCATAGATCATTTTTCAACATCTGGTGTGGATAAAAATGGCAAATGCTCGCACATGCTTGACTTCTTTTTTTCTAATCGTGTCCCAGCAAGAGTTATAAATGTTTATACATTTTTATTAATGTCAAAATGTCGGAGAACCCAATGGAAAGTTCTTTTGGATGAAAGTGTAAATTATTGGTTGACCACATTTTCTAAAATTCATTTTTAATAACATATTCTTCTAACAAAATAGTTTTGTACTTAAATTCTAAAATCTTTCTTACTTTCTAATCAAACATTCTTCATTAAAATTACTTTTTGTAAAGGAAAAAATTACATAATTACCATAGTTTCGAGACACACTTTCATATTTAAGAAACTTGTAGAATTCTTTCAAAAATTAGGCGGTCATATTTGTGATCATCTTATAAAATATTTGTGACCTATGTATTGTAGTTAGGAATAACATACAATTTATGGTTACGATTACGTACTAATTACAAATCAAATAGCGTCACAATCACAAAGACAAAATATAGATCACAATTACAAATTTAGTCACAAATCACAATTTTTATAAGTCACAAGTTATTATTCAATCACAAATTATCAAATTAACTAATTACAACTTATTTATTAGTTACAATTTATCAAATTAATTGGTCTCAGTTACATAATTAACTAGTCATAAATTACACTACAACTCCCCACCTAACTTTACCACCACCAGCACCACCAAAACACCGTTGCCACCTCGAGTTCAGAATTCACCACCACACAACCACCAGCACTACCAGCATCTACGGCACGCGTACCCACCACCATGTACACCTCCCCTACATCTCTACACGCAGATATGGAAGCCACAACCCACCACCACACAACCACCATTGCCACCACAACATCGTACCACTTCCTGGTTGCTATGCACCTCCCCAAAAAAACCCTACCAATCCAAGAATTAGATAAGGCCGAATAGCTCACCACCACTTATTCACCTTCAACTGCCATCAAAGCCGTTGGACCCATCCATCACAACCGACATAAAACATCTTCCCAACATCCCTCATCTTTGATTCGAGTCTCAAACCCTCATGTAGGACCTACGTTCCAAAATTAGCAAGGAGAATCGTGCAAAATGAACCTAAATATCATAAAATCATCATCCACTGTCAGGACCCACCACACCGGAATACCACACATGTCGTTGACTGCCATAGCCACACCGACAACACCTTGGGCCTCTTCCACTTCAGCCATAATCACTAACTGGGACCACATGTGCCCCAGATCACAACTTTGCACACGCAAATTGAGGCCAACGATAGCAAACTTTCAATGGGAATCAATTTTTGGAACCACTTCCAATGGTTTCAGAACATGAAAAACCCCCCAAGACCACCTTTGTAGTGTCTAATTTGGCCGACGAGATGGTGGGAGTGGTAATGGCAAGCAACGACGGGTGATTGTCAACATATGGTTGACTTCATTCTTAATGTTTAGATCATAAAAATTAATTTCTAACAATTGATTCCAAGTTTTCAAAATCATCGATTGTAATATCGATCGGTCAAGGACATAAATGTCAATATCAAGACATTTACACTACAAATCGGACTTACAATGAAAGGAGTGATGAAAAGTCGTACATTCAAGATAAATCATTCAAGACAAAGAGCTTCAAAGAAGGATAGTCAATTAGACTTTTGTATTCATTTATAAAGGTACAAATGCTTCAATTATTAGTATTAAACGACGAAAGCTCAAAAATCACTTCATGTGCTAAAAATGACTTTCACTATCATTTGCATAAAATATTTTTATTAAAAGCGAAAATTGATTTTAGATCATATTTTGAAAATTTTCACGTCAAATCATGCACAGAAAAAATGGATTAAACTATCGAAGTGTAGACGTCCAAACGTAGTAATGAACATCCGGATGTCCACAAGGACATCCAAATCATGTAACGATCACTTTTTCGATTGTTCCGACGTCCATGCACGATGGATAGGTTTTGTACTTCTGGATGAGGAAGCGCGGAAGTTTGATTGACCGTCCAATTCCACATATAATTTTGCCTGAACTATATAAATACCATCTCACTTTGCATTCATTGCAACACTTTTCAAGAGCATTTAAGTGAGATATTATTGAGCAAAAATATTCTGATCTTATATTTTATTTATCTTCATCAAAACATCTACTTTGAAAATCTTTGATTGATTCAACCTTTAAAAATCATTTTTTCATCAAAGCTATTTTCATCTAACACTTGAACTTTATTTGTTGCTATTCATTTGAATTGTTAGCCTATTTCTCTTTTAGTACTTAATTTGTTTCTATAATTTATTAAGAGAGAAGTTCTAAATTGAAAAATCATTTCTTAACAAATATGTGGGTTTCATTGAGGTTACGTAAAACTCAATTTTGTACAATGGTCGATACTCTTAGTTTGTAAGTTACTGAAAGCGTTGTAAGAGTTTGGATTGCACAATAAGTCAATAAAATATAGTGAAATGACATTGCTCGTGATGGAGAACTTGATAACGGAGGACGTAGATTATTATTTTGGATTGAAGCTCCATAATTATATCTTTTGCAATCTTTCTTCCCCTTTTATTTATTATTTTCGTATTTGTGCTGTGTTTGATTGATTTATTCATTCTCAACTTGTTTGAATTTAAATTAATTTTTTGAAAAAGTTTAGAAAATCATTTCACCCTCCATTTGTTAGTTATTCTTGAACTATCAGAATGATGTTGCTAGGTGTTTATAGATGGTGGTGGGAATGGTGGCGCGGAAGCATTGATGGGTGAATGTGGTTGAGTATGTATAGGCGGTGATGGAGTAGAATGTGTGGACGGTGAATGGCGAAGGTGAAAGATATAGTCTGTAACTTGCGAAAGAATATGTAAAATGATAGGTGGGTGGGGTAGTATATCCCAAATTTTGAAAGAATAATTTTAAAAATAATAAGTTAAAGCATAGTAATGGATGTAATTTCCTCTTTCATAAAATACGTTTCCAAAAATCTATACTTAGCCCTGTTTGACCCCATGTTGGGGGAAATGTTTTGGAATAATAATTTTTTTGGAGAATATGTACATGTAAAATTATTTTATAAAAGAATATGAGATTAAAAATAATTTTTTAAAAGTAAATTTCGAGAAAATGGAGTGGAAACATAGGCTTTCATCATTGGGAAAAATTCATAGGTCAGGGATTATCTTTCACGAAATCAAAAATTAGACCCCAAAGTTTAAATTTACAAAACTCAGGTTTCTCCATGAATTAATTAATTATATTTTGCAATTAATCTAACTGTAATATAATATTTTTATAATTGACCAACCCCATCCAACCGACCCACTCCACCCCACCTCCACCTCCACCATCACTACCACCACCTCTACTGCTCCGACGACCTTCGACAGTTCTCCGATGGCGCTTAATTTCGGCGACTAATTTTCGGTGACCTTGACCACCGCTTAATTTCGGTAACTGCTCCGATTCCTAGGTCACACATATAGTTAAAAATTTAATTTTCGATCACAACTTATCAAATTAATTGGTCACAGCAGCGGCGCTTGTGACGCGGCATCACTGCTGTCGGCGCAGTAGCGAAGGAGGGAGTGAGGGAGGGGAAGAGGCGGCCGGCGGTGGCGGCGCCGGTGAGAGAAGGGATAGAAATGAAATAGATTAGGGTTTGGATTGGATTTTATAGTTAAAATAAATTTGGTGGGGTAGGTAGTAGGGTGGGTATATAGATTAATTTAATTTAAAATATTATTATTAATATTAATTGTAAAATTAAACCTGATTTTTGATTAAATAAAGTCAAAACCTGATTTTTAAAAAGGTCAAACTTAATACTTGATTTTATGTAATTACCACTTTGTCATTCTTTCCAAGAGCCCAGCCCAATTGGATGGGGTCTAAGAAACCCAACCTAGATAAGGAACCGCCCATTATCGAACTTAGAAAAGAGGAAATTACACCCAACCATGGTTTTAGATTTCCATTTTCACAAATCACATATCAAGTTTAACTTTTCAAAAATCAGATTTTTATATTTAATTTAATATTAATTATATAATTTTCATCCCAATTAAAATAACTCAAATCAACCCTGAAATTCTTTCCCCTCCGTCCCATTCTCTCATCTCCGTCCCATTCTTTCATCCCCGTCTCTGTTCCGCCCAACCGTCGCCCAACGGTACATCTTCTCACCGGCGAGAGCCCATGATCCTATCATATCTCCCTAAAATCAAACCCATCTCCCCTCCACTCTCTCTGATCAAAAGCCGTCGCTAACTGCCTATGCCCCACCGCCATACCTTATTTCTCATCTTCACCAGCACGCCGCCACTTACTCCCCTGGCATCACCACTGCAAAACAACGTTGTGGATCTGTGGATCTGTTTTTTTCGGCTGATGTGGATCCGTGGATCTGTTTTTTCGTCTTCCACCATTTTCGGCCTCTGTGGATCTTTTTTTTTTAGTTTCGAGTTTGATTTATTGGATGGGTTGGTTGCTGTGGTGGTTTTCAGTCAAAGGATGGGTATATGGGTGATGTTTTGTTGTTGGCTATGGCGGATTAGGTGGTGGTTTTGGATGATCAGGTGGCGATTTTGTTGTTGTTCCATGTTTTGGTGTTGAGATCGTGGTTGTTATCGTCGTTGGAGTGGTAGTGGCGGTCGTGGTTCCGTGTTTGGATGGTGTTGACGTTGGATTGGGCGCTGCGAAGTGTGGATCTGAAGTTAGTGGTGGCGGTTGTGGTTGTGTGTTCTGTGTGTGATTTATGTGTTTGTTTTGGCTGTGCATGTGGCGATGGGGGTCTTGGGGTGGTGATAGTGGTGTCGGGGAGGGTGTGGTGTTGATTTTGAGATGTTGAGTGTGCGGCTGGTGGTGGCGGTGGCGAAGTGGTGGTCACAAATGATTTTGGTGGTTTGTGACCACTAATTTGGTTGGTTGTGTTGACCTATGGTTGATCATGATTTTAATGTTTTGATTATAACAAATAAGTCCATCTTATTTACTAACAAATTGAATTGAGTGTTTAAGCCTTCAGAATTATAAAGATTATTATTCACACTCAAATGAAGTATAAGTGAAGGTTAAACGAGCATTCAAGATAATTCATTTGAGACAATAGTGATTTGCATGCCACAATTAAATTGGAACTTAACAGAATTGCAAATCAAGATATAAGTCAAAGAGAGGCTCGAAGAGATCAAGAACATTGAAGATAGAGTTATTTATCGAACCTCGTTTATATATGTAAAGGTATAACTCGTAAATGTTTAGCAAGTGCATAAGCTCAAATATTTCTCATAAATTCATTATCAAAAACCTTGAAAAATCATTTTCAAATGTCCCTCAAAAGATCACACTTCAACTTTCAATCAAAAAGTTATACTCCGATTTTCAATCTCATGTTGGGACAGATATTTGACACTGAAGATGATCTAATTTGAAGATGATTTCTGAAGCAAAGTTGTAGCCCTTTGAGTTAGCTTTCCAACCCATTTTGAATCACCTTAATAAGATATCAGGAGAGAAAAATATGATCAAAATACTGAAAGCTATCCGATCTGGATACTTCGGTCGACCGAAACATTTCGGTCGACCGAAAGTAACGGTCTGATTCCAACGGGTGGATTTTCAAAATTGACACTTTCGGTCGACCGAAAGGTACTGTTCACTCGACCGAAAGTTCCTGCAACCTTCATTTCTTGCTCTATAAATATCCATCTCTTCTCCATTCATTTTCAACAACTTAGAAGAGATTTTTGAGAGCTTTTTTATTGAGAAATCATTGATATTACTTGAGTTTAAATTCTATTTCATTTATTACAAAGAATTTCTTGATTGGTCCAACCTATTTTATTCATTTTATCAAGAAATCTTTTTAGCAAAGAACTCTTCACAAACTTCATCTATTCTTCATTCTTGATAAAAGTTTTCTTTACCAACGCTTTGATTTAAAGTGTAAATCTCTCTTCATACTTAACTTGTATTATTTGTTAAGAGAGATCATTGGTTTAAAAACTTTGATACAAAGAATTTTTTGATTGATCAAAACTAGTTTCATCTATTTTATCAAGAATTCTTTTTGTAAAGAAACTTTCTCAATCTCATCTATTCTTCAATTCTTAATAAAAGTTTTCTTTGCCAACACTTTGATTTAAAGTGTAAATCTCTCTTCATACTTAACTTGTATTATTTGTTAAGAGAGATCATTGGTTGAAAAACTTTGATACAAAGATACAAACTACTTCATTATTCATCATTCATCAAAGTTTACAATATCAACATTTGAGCTTCACTATTTGCTATCTATTGAAGTGTTTACCTAACTCTCTAATACTTAACTTGATTATATCATTTGTTAAGAGAGTTTCTTCATTGTAAAATTATCACTTATTTCTTGACGATTTCGAGAGCCTTGTGAAAACTCGATTGTAAGGATAGGTGCTCCTTGTTGTAAGTCACCTAAGGGTAGGTGCTCCTTGTTGTAAGTCACTTAAGGGTAGGTGCTCCTTGTTGTAAGTCACCTAAGGATAAGTGCTCCTTGTTGTAAGTCACTTAAGGATTGGTACTTCTTGTTGTAAGTTATCATTATAGTGCATTTGGCCTTACTCGTGACGGAGAGCTTGGTAACGAGGGACGTAGATCATTGCATTGGATCGAACCTCCATAACATATCGTTTGCATTCTCTATCCCTTTTACTTAACGCATTTACTTCGCACTAACTTATATTGTTCTATTTACGCATTTACTTGTATTTAGAATATTTGCGCATTCACTATATTAGAATCTTGAGTAATTAACGAAAAAGTTTCAATAATCAATTCACCCCCTCTTGGTTAGTTATTCTTGGGCTAACAGGTTGGCGACTAATAAACGATATGTGACCAATGAATTAGATAAAATGTGACCAATACATGATGTGTGATTTAAAAACTATTAAACTGTGACCAATAATTTGATAAATTGTGAGCTAAATAAGTATTGTGACTTATAAATTTTATGATTTAGGATCGATAAACAAATTGTGACTTTAAAATTTTTAAGTTGTGACCAATAAACAATTGTGGCATATGAAAAATTTGAATTGTGACCTAAAAATTTTCGCCGGAATCAGAGCAGTAGTCGGAACGGTCGTCGGAGATGAGTTGTAATCGGAACGGTAGCCGGAATAGTCATCGGAGCGATAGGGGTGATGGAGGTGGGGTGAGATAATTATATTATAATAGAATTAAATTTTTAATAATAAATTGATTTAATAATTCATTAATTCATAAATAAAAAATTAACAAATTGTGAATTTTGAAACTTGTTTTTGTATTACTTGGTGCGCACACAGGGGATGCGGCATTGGACAAACTTGGCCAAGCGAATGGCTCGTGAAGCCAAGGAGTCACCGGCTCAGCCACAGACTCATAAGCGCAAAATCTCACTTAAAAAATCCGGTAACAATTAATCTTCGTCAATAAATTGTTATGAATTTTTTTATTATTGAATTTCATTCTGAGGTTGGGGGTTTTTAGAAACTATGATTTTGTAGACAACTTTATCGTCTTAATGTAATAAGAACGAGTTTTTTTAGCTGTATAGAAATGGTTGAATTCAATATACTGATGTTGGGTTTTGTTGTTCGCTCATGATTGCTACTGCGCCTTTTTTAAAACGCATAAAGGAAATGAATCTCAGGGCACTTACCTTGCAGCCTACATTTTTTCAATTTCCAAAATGTGTTATCTTTGAATGGTTTTCTAATTTTAATTGAATTTATTTTTTAAGAAAGCAAAAGTAAACAAAAGGAATGAAAATTTAACTTGGGTTGCATGAGAAGCTATCTAATAGTAAGGTGAGGTGCTGGTTCTATAATTCTTATTCTACATGATAAACATCTTTCTGTTGTGCTAGCAGTTAAAATTGGTAGACCTGGATACCGTGTGACAAAGCAATTTGACCCAGAGACGAAACAGAGGTCTCTACTTTTCCAGGTGCGGAAGCAGTTCCCCCTTCCCCTCTTCTTTGAAATGATAATACACACTGTCCACACACTATACTCTTCTAGAACATCTTTTGAGGATTTTTAATTTCCTATAATAGATAATTCTAAATCAAGTTACGGCCTCTATGTCTTTCAGAAACTAAAATATGGCTTTTGTACATTGTAATTATTGTAAACCCTATTAAGAACTTCCTTTAGATTTTGAGAAAAACTCTAGACCAAGAATGTGTTGAAGTTAAACTCTAGAACCAAGAATGCGTTGAAGTTCATGATGTATGTAATACACAAGGTTATTTGCGAAACTTTGAATATCTTGAAAGAAGTCATAAAGGTAGGTAATATATATATAACTTAGCCCACCGATATTACAAAACTAAAACGTGTTGCCCAAAATCTACTCATTTCGTGCTCTAATTGGTGTCTATAAAGCATTCTCCCGTTCACACACATGAAATCAAGAAAGTTGCACGAAAAATCCGAAACCAGCAGGTCATTAAACCTAACCCAATGATTTATACCTGCAATTATTTCTATATAAACCCATAATACAAAGGTTAAATCAAGAATTTTCAGTCGTTTCTTCCAAAGTATAGAAAAGAAACCATGAAGACATCCACCTGTATTCTAGCTTCAATTCTTGCCTCGCTTTTTTTGTTTGGTGCAAAATCAGTAAATGCTCAAGAAGTTGGTAATGCAAGAAAGAAATATTTCATGAACAATGTTTGTGTGTGTGTGTGTGTGTGTTAATTTCTTGAATCTGAACTGGGATTTATGTTTTGTGTGCAGAGGATGAGAGAGAATTTGATTACGCAAAGGAAAGCGAAAAGGGTCCGAGAAAATGGGGAGAGTTGAGGAAAGAATGGGCCGCATGCAAGGATGGAAAATTGCAGTCTCCCATTGATATGTCGAATGAAAGAGTTGGAGTTATCTCTAAACCAGAAAAGAGGAATTATAAGCCTGTCAATGCCACGGTCAGGAATAGAGGTCATGATATTTCGGTAAGAATACATTACTCCATGAAAAAAGCTGAAGTTACATAAAAACAGAAAATAGAATTTGTACAGTAATTTGAATTCCGCTCATATGGAAGGCAGGCTCCATGTGAATTAAATATTGTCAAAAAAATCGGGGCTCACCTGTTTGTGTGTACTTTGTCCGACTTCTGTGGGTACTTTTCTTGTACACATAGCATTGCTCTTAAACCATAGAGCTCATTTGGCACACTTTTACTTTTGCTTCTATTTTTTTATAAGAGTTTTCACATACCTTAAACCAGTTTCATTAAAAGCACTTCTAACCAAAAATAGTTTTTGAGCCTTGCTTGGCGTACAAGGAAACACTATTAGAGATTTTGCGGGAGTGATATTTTATGGAATAATTCCCCATGTACAGGGGATAGTTTCACAGAGACCTTACATGCCCTTTACAGTGAGGCGGGCCTGAATGTATTAAAAAAAATGTACGGGCCCCATCATGTGTGTTGTCTGTAGAACCCCTGTAAAAAAAATTCTGTAGCCCAAACATTATTCTATTTTATCATTGAAAGTTGGCCAAAAATGAAAAAAGAAAAAAGGCAACATTATTCCCCGTATAACTTTTTAATATTAAAACCCGCTCCGCCAGAGATGTCCATTATTTATTTTGTCTCTCTATATCAACACAAAACAAGATTTGATTAGTTGGCTTCATCAGTGTGTTATACCAATAATTATGTTCTTTATATTTTCCAGTATTTTATAATTCAATTCCATCTTTAGCCATTATGGAGCTTATCAGGATTAATTGATAGCTGGCTCAAGACATAATTTAAACAAATTAGTCTAATCTCTCTTTTTTAATAAAAAAAAAACATGCTGTCAATTGTCATAATGATTCATCATTACAGTTTAAATACAAATTTGGCAAAAAAAAATTAAATTAAATTAAAATTCTCCCGTGTCAAGTTCTTAACAAAAATTTAATTCGGTCTGTATGTTACAACTTGTAGAAGACATAGTCGTTCAAGAATTAACTATAGAAATTCCTCGACACGCAGCTTCATTGGAACGGTGATGCAGGATCAATATTGATCAACAAGACGGAGTACCCACTTCGACAAGCTCATTGGCACTCTCCTTCTGAGCACACTATTAATGGTAGAAGGTATTAGCATTTGGCACTTCACTCTATGTGTTTGTATGTTTTTTTTTCCAGTGTATTGCCGAGAATCGACGCTCAAAATGCTACAAATTTCTTTAACAGGTACGCTATGGAATTGCACTTGGTACACCAAACCTCGGGCCTAAATGTTAAGAATCGGATAGCCGTTACTGGTGTCTTCTACAAGATTGGCAAACCTGATAAATTTCTCTCCAAGGTAAAAAAAATTGATAAAATTCTTGATAATAATTTCTTTGTATTTACTTTGTACAAACCCCTCGTGGCTTTTAGAAATAACAATAAACTAAGCCTCCGTTTTGGCCTTCATTAAAATTATAGTACATTTTTCTCTTTTCTTTTCAACCATATATTCTCCAATAAAATAACATTACACGTAAATCGAAAATTTTTCCTTCTTTTTCAACCATCCAATCTAAAAAAACATTATTCCGAACATTATAATACTTATTCCAAACGGGGGCTAAATCTTATTCTCGAGAGGAAGTCGTCTACATGAGTTTTTTTTTTTTTTGCACCCGGTTCAATTATTGACATATTTCTCCCATTGCAGTTAATGACAAATATATCATCAATGGTTGATCAGAAGGATGAAGGCAGAAATCTGGGAATAATTAATCCAAAAGATATTAAAATGAACAGTAAAAGGTATTACAGATACATGGGATCACTCACAGTTCCTCCTTGTACTGAAGGTGTTATCTGGACCATAAACACTAAGGTATAACCTTAAATATTTTAATTTTTTTTTGACAAATTAATGTCTGTAATTAATAAATTAATTATTTCTAATTCTGATCTACTTTTAGGTGAAGACTGTTTCAAAAGATCAACTTAAGTTGCTTAGAGAAGCCGTCCAAGACGTAAGTTATTTAAAATTATCGCATTAATCAGATATTATTCGATAAAAACATCGTTATTTAAAATTATCGTATTAATATAATTATTTTTTTGCTATTATTTTCATTTTTCACAGTATGCAGAAGAAAATGCAAGGCCATTGCAACCAAAACACAGTCGAGATATTTACCTTTACGGCCCGGGAGATACAAGTCATTGATCATTGATCACTAAAATTTATTTATTTTTATCCTTCGACACCTGCCAACACTATTGTATTGAATCATTTTTTTCATTGGAGTTATGTATATTAGAGCCAATTATTTAAAGAAAAATATATGTTTTGAGACATTTGTCTGGTTACTATTTCCTTTCATTTTGACTTTCTAACATAACATCTTAAATAAGATCAGATCAAATTGAAGAAGCAACCTTTGAAGTAAGTTTTTGCAAAAAATAAGAAATTAGTAACATTTATTAAAATTTTGTTGTCATATCTCAATTATGTTTACCAACGACAACATATACTTATTAACCGTTGCAACATTCATTACGTTTTTCCAATAATCAATTGAACGTTGCAAAAGTAGACATTACGTTAAAATATTGTTGTCAAATCTCAATTATGTTAACTAAGACGACATGTACTTACTGATAGTTGCGATAGACACTTTTTAGTAACATGCAATTAATGAATATTTATTTTCACATGTTGCAAAATATTGTTTTTTAGTATCGCGTGATTTTTTAATTCTCTAAAGATAATAAAATTAAAGAAACTTACCATTAGTTTATAAGTCTTCAATCATAATAAAATAAATGAACTGTCTGGTATTTTATATTGATGTCCAATTGTCAATAATCAAACAAACCTTAGGTTTATTAAGCCATTATTTGAATTTGAATTTGAATTTGATTTTGATTTTGATTTTGATTTTTTGAGAAGTCATTTTGTGAGAAAATGTTTTTTTTTTTTTTTTAAATACGTGGTTAAAAGGAAAAAAAAAAAAGAGAGAGAGAGGGGGGGGGGGGGGTGTATGAGTCACGTGTAAAATTATTTTATTAAAAGAATGTATAGTCGAAAATGAATTTGAGGAAAAAAAATGATTTGAAAATAAAAATCAGACTATGACTAAGTTCTTTCTTCAGTTTCTTTTTCCCCCCCGGAACAAAAATATTTGTGTAACATTTAAAAGGAAAACATTTTTTCCGTCAGATAAAAAAAGGATAAATTGGTTAAGACGAAATAATTAGATTATTCACATGGATAATTATATTCCCACCCCAATTTTTATTTCTTTCACTACATTTTATTTGTACTCAAAAGTTTTTAATCTTTGCTTATTATAGAACTTATATCCCTAACAATTTTCACATCATTCTTATCCTCAAATTTTTCATTAGTTAAATTATTTTGTATTGGATAATAGTTTTATGTTGAAAAGTTCGTTGAAATTGAGTAAAACAACTTATTTTCCATCATATTTTAAAAATAAATAAATAAAAAGTGGGAAAAAAAATATTTTCCCTCATTTCAATGCATGAAAACAAAATATTTTGATATAAATTATCACCAAGGATGAGACGTACTAACTAATAAAATGTTGAAGATAAGAATTCGATAGAAAAAAAGTTAAGGAAATAATTGTTACAATTGGTAAAGATTGAAAATTTTGACTGTAATTAAAATGTAGTGTAACAAAAAAAAATTGTAATATCAATATCTATTCACATCTATTGTCAATTTTTGGCTAAATTTGACATGTTGACCACAAATTATTAATATCCCACTAAAACATAATCACTTTTAAGTTGACTATAGAAACATGATAATGCCTTTTGTCTATATGGATGCTTTATACTTATCACGCCTCATTATTGTTCTTCAATTTACTATGTTTAGAGTCATTCATAATAAATACACTATGCTTTCACATTCTCATCCTAACTCATATATTAAAAGAGGGGCAAGGCTTTGGCCGGCTATTGTTCATAGTACTATTCATATGCGTGACGGCATTATTATTATTATTATTATTATTATTATTATTATTATTATTATTATTATTATTTTTATTTTTAACGTTGGGGGGGGGGGGGGGGGTTCAAAATGACATTTTTTCATCATTTTTGGCTGCCCTATAAATTGAAATGACGTTATTTCATCATTTTTGGTTGCCCTATAAATTGAATTTTTAGTGTGCATTCACTTAATTTGGTTCTCTTAATTTTCTCTCTACACGAGAGCCGAGCGGGCTTGTAAATTTATTGTTCGTCAATCGATTTATCTTGGAAGTTGCCATTTTAGGAGTCAATATTTGATGTTGAGTGATATGATCGTCGGCTGATTTATCTATGCACCTCACCCGTTTTTCTCTTGATAGTGTGATGTAGGGTTTTGTGAGATCCAAAGTTTTGAAAAATTCACGAAATTGTTAGAATATTATGAATTTTGAGTAATGTTATTTAACACCAATAATGTTAAACACCAGTTTAAGTGACAACCACATGAAATTAAATGATATATTTACTTAAATATAATATCATGTGATTAATTTAATTGAACATATCAAGTATGATCACCTACATTAGTGCTCTAATACCACTGTTACTAGATGACATTATTCATGAATTTTTGTACTTTTCAGTCTGTTCTAGATTTTGAGATAGATTCGTAGGATTTCTTGGATTTCAGTTGGTGTTTCTGTATAGTTCCTTCTTCTTCTTCTTTTTTAATGAAAAGGTAAATATTTTTGTCCATTAAAATAGTTCGTTTTCCTGAACTTTCATTTCTTTACAATACTTTTCAAGGTATGCATTGTAAAAGCTCTACATTTGTTTTCCTTTTTAATTTTCTGAGTTTCTATATGGAGTTTATTGTCAGAAAATCTTTGTACTGGGGTTTGGATTTTCATTAATGTGATGTCTATTTATGCTGATTGAGTTTTTTCTTTGTTGTTGTAGTTTTCTTCGTGGCCATTGAAGTTGGTGCCACGAAATATATTTCAATTTTTTTTATTTTTTGGATACTTTACAAATTGGTACGAGTGTAACGAAATCACTTGAGCGGCTGAACCGACGAACCGCTCAGCCCGTTTGCCATCTCTATCTAACGTCACTGATGTTTGAGCGTCAGTTTAGGTAATCACACTTGATAAGTTCAATCAAATAAATCATGTGGCAATACATTTAAGTAGATTTATCATTTAATGTCATGCAACCGCCATCTAAATTGGTGCTTGACACTAGTGGTGATGAATATCATTACTCTTATTTATTTTTTTAATTAGTTTGCAAATTTCACTTAGCTTCTTATAACGTCTTTAGTTTCGTGAACCCAAATTGTCACGTCATATTTTTTTGTAACTGAATTAATTAAAAAGATTTGTGGAAAATAACTAAATTTTAAACATCACATTTATAACGGTAAAATCTCGTCGACAGCAAAACTCATTTAATTAATTTAAGAAATTTGATTAAACTTTAAATCCCGAGTTTTCGAAATAACTGAAATAACAAGTACGTTAATAACGTTCAAACATGTAAATTTTTAAAAGTAAATAATGTCATTCATTAAATCGTTGCCATCACTACCCATCAAACCCGACCGTCTCCAAAATCTGCAAATATTGTTAAAATAACGGAATGAGTATTTCGATGAAATACTCGGTAAATTCATCGCCGATAACTAATTTACAGAATAATTGAACACATAATCATGCAAAATATACAGTGACGTCATCATCGTCATCATTGGCTCATTTTCTTGAAAATCATAGGCTCTTTAAAATCATAAGGTGTGAGTAGTCTCGTCTCATACATTTAATCACATAAGTTATGCATAATATTCTCATCTTATCTCATAAGAGATATTCGTCTCTTCTCATGCATTAAAGCATATAAGTTATGACAAATATAACAATATCATATATCTCATATGACATATTCTCATCTCATGCGTTAAAGCATATAAATCACGTAAATTCACATAATACATGCAATTATAATTTAAACTAATTAATGAAAGCAAGTCTACCTTAAATTATCTCGAGTCTCGTAAAAAGTGGAGCGGGACGTAAATCTCCTAATAGTCCGTACGTTTCGTCTAACCAAAATAGAAATTAGGTTTTGAATTAGTATTCCGAAATTTAAAGTTTTAAAACGATAAAATAAAGTTTATGGACCTAATTGGATATTTGTTAAAATTGAATTTAACAAATCTAAGGGCTGAAAATAATATTTTCAAAGTAATGGGGCTAAATGTGGGAAATATGGACTCTAGGGACTTAATTGGAATTTATTGAAACTCGAAAATAACAGTTTGATGACTGAAATAAACTTTTGCAGAAACTAAGGACTAATTGTGAGAAAACAGAAACTTTAGGGACTGATTTACTAATTACTGAAACTAAAAATAAAAGCTTAAGAACTGAAATTAAAACACTTAAAACCTTGGAACTGAAATAAATCAATTTAAAACCTGAAAATCACCATTTTCCTTTCTCTCTCATTTACATGAGAGAGAGAGAGAGAGAGAGGCGACGGGAGGAGGGGAAAAGGGGCAGCCCCCATCCTCCAATTCCCACCAACGACTGTCCGATCGGTGGTGGTGCTGGTACACAGGGCAAATGGGGTGGGTTTTCATTTGGGAGAAATGGTTCGAAATCGGGAAATGTGGCTCGATTTTCTTTTAGTTTCCTTGGTGGCCCAAGCTCGAGAAATGGGTTGGGGAAAGTGAGGTAAGTTATGCGTTATGCTATTCTTGGTTTTGTGTGGCTGTTGGTGGAAGGGTGGCTGTCGATTGGGAGTGAAATGTGGCGGTTTGAAGTTGATTTGTGGCTGCTTAGGTGCCGATTTTGACAGTGAAAATGGTGGCTGTTTGGTGTGGGTCGTAGGCGGTGGCTGGTGGTTCTAGATGGTGGTGGTGGCGTGTGAAATGGTGGTGATTTTGGGTGGTTGCAGCTTGCGGTTTGCAATCGGGTTGGTGGAGTTGGAGTTGGAGTTGGAGTTGGGTGTTCTGCTGGGATGGTGGCCGTGTGTTGGCTATGGTGTTTGGTGTGTTGGTGATGTGGTGGTTGAGGTGGTGCAATGGGGTCTGTGTGAAATGCAGTTTGTGTGGTGATGGTGGTGTTGATGCTAGAAATTAATGTTCTAGCATCAACATTGGTCTCCAAAATGGGGAGAAACTTACCAAAAATGGCTGGCGGCTGCTGTGTGAGTGTGAGGAGAGAGAGAATGAGTTTGATATTTGAATAGTAATCATTAGGGCACAAAAACCTAGAGCCTAAATGGGCTAGAAAATTGGGCTGTAAAGGTTTTCTAATTGGACATAAGGGAAATGAGCTAGAATAATCAAGATTATGGACTTAACATAATTGGACTCTAAATAATAAGATTCCGTACTTAAAGTTATGTAAAATTTGGATTTAAAACAAAAATAATAGGAAATTGATACTTTAGAATTATTCGAGATTGGGTTCGACTAGAAATAGTTTTAAATTTGTTTAAAATGTTCGAAAATGGATTCGATTTGAAATAAATTTAAATTCGTTTTATAACGGCTAGACGAGCACGTTTTCATTTCAACGTTAGTGTTTGAAATTTAGCAACACGTTTTTCGAGAAAAATAATTTTATATAATTTAAAATTCTTGGTCGCTACACTTATCATTGGGAAATTATTATGTTGGTTTATTTTCTAGCAGATTACTTTGGAAATTCTGAGAATCTGTCTCTGTGTTTTGCGTTTCCAAGTATGAATTATTTGCATTTGATTTCCGTTTTGCCTCTTCTTTGTTCTATTTATTAAACCTTCCTTTTGTTGTAAATAAATGGTCGTGTAATTTTTGTCCCATTGGGTGGGGATTGAAATCAAATTTTCAATAAATTTTAATAAAAAAATATGAAATGCAAAATTGAAAGGTTATAAATTTCATGAAATATGTAATTAAAATTAATTGTTAAGATTTTAATCCCTGTCAAACATGGGCTTAATAGTTTAGTCTACAATGTTTTGGTAAGTAAAATACTTAATAGTTTAGTCTACAATGTTTTGGTAAGTAAAATATTTTCCAGAAGTTGGATATGCATTTCTTGTATATTTTGATTGATGATGTGCTCGACACTCTTTGCTCCTGTTTGATAATCATTATTTTCAAACTTTTTTCTACATACTCATTTTTAACTACACATTCACACAATACAATATTTTGCACGTAAACCCAAAACTTTTGTATACTTTTTTATTTCACGTTCTTTTAAAAATCACTATTTAAAACTCTATTTTTCATAAATAATGGTTGTCAAACATGGACTTTATAAAGAATAAATTAAGACGATGGTTTTAGGTTTGTAGAAGATAAGAGACACGAGTCATAAACATGGGTGTATCTAGGAATATTGTCCAGTGCAGGCCAAATGTAATCAAGACTGGACTTTGATTTTCGATCATTGATTTAATAATGATAAAATATAACATAATATTACGACAACACTAAAAATGATATAGTTTATAAGTTACATTTGTTCCTTTCGAGTTTTCATACTTTAAAATGTTTACATGTTGATTTGTTTGAATATTCTTGAAATCCATTGTCCAAACTCCAAAGAAAACAAATAGGGTAGAAACGTAGAAGGGTTTCGAAGATAAGGAAAAGTGAATTTTCTCCATTTTATGAAAATATATTCATATTAAATGAATTTAAATGAGCCCTTCTAAAAAAAAATACAAATTTCTTATGTGTTTTGTTGAAATTTAGATAATTTAAACTTTGATTATTATCATTTTGATTGCATCGAAATTATATACTCACCGTTTATCGAATTAAAAAAATATATTTTCTTCTATTTTTTCTCATTTTTATGTATAATTGTCAATCCGTCTAAAAACTTGAATTAGAAATAAAACACATTTGAATTTAGTGTTGACCATACTCCTTCACGTGCATCTCATATTTATCCTTTTATTAAATGTGACGTGTTTACGATTCTTATAAATCGATAACAATAAAACTTAACTAAAAATATGTATCCCAGTCCAATACTATGTAAAGTTACTTTTATAACCTTAATAAATTGTAAACACACAACCATTCAAATGTTTAAATATCAATTTTAGAAAGAATTTTGTAAACATTAATTTTTTTAGATAACATATAGTTAAAATGTAGGATAAATTTTAGGTTTTATTGAAAGAACATAAGATAAAAATAAGTTTGAGAAAAATTACATTTTAAAAATGAAGTTCAAACATCGACTTATTTCTTTGAATCTAAAACTTCAACAAAGTAGCTAATTTATTATATATTAAAATTCATATAAATTGAGGAATTATTATTTTAGACCTTACGAGCTTTATCCATAACATCTTTATCTACTTAAGCGGATCACTGCCAAATATAGAATAACATGGAAACCTCCTTAAAGAGTAAAAAAAAGAAAACGGTAGAAATGAGTATGAAGATGACGACATGGTGGAAAAGTTTTGATAGAAGATATGTACATATAATTGAAGGTCCATATTCAAGCTATGACAGTCTACATATATTATTGCATCTCATCTTCATCAAATCTTACACTTCAAAAATAAAAAAAGAAAAGAAAAAATGATTAGGCACAGGCCAAAAAGTTCGATGCGAGGCATGTGCAGGATGAACTACTGTGTCGATGGCGGATCTACGATTTTGAATGAGCACAGGCGACGTTGATTTTCAGACGCAATAAAATATTAAAAATTAAATATAACAAATATTTTGTTAAAACTAAACATAAATAATTCTATTATATGCCTGCACTGGACTACAGGTCAGTGGCGGATCTACGATTTTGAATGAGCATGGGCAACGTTGACTGCCGTGCACAATAAAATTTTAAAAATTAAATATACAAATATTTTGCTAAAACTAAACATAAATAATTCTACTATATATATCACCAATATTCAACAAACGACATAGTGGCTAAGTTCTGTATAATTCAAAGGAAAAGCATATGTTCGAATATTTTTAATAGTATTAAAATCGCTAGAACTGAACATATATTATTTTGTAACGTTTAGTGTTAACATTCTATGAATGCCATGATGGTCAAGTTCTTAATAGTCTTAATGATGGCTCATACGTTTGAATCCCTTCCCTATTACATTTTTTTGGTAAACTTTCTAAAGCTAGAAAAATAGCACAGTAAATTGATTTGGAAGAAATTCGATCACAGGACTTCCAATTTGGATGTGGAGACTCTAACCAACTAAACTATAAGATATGTTTGAAAACAAAATAAATTATCAGATATATAAGCTAAAAATGTTTCTCAACAAAAAAAATTATTTCAGCGGATCCAGTGCGCCCGATTGTGGGTGCTCGCTGGGTGCTGGATCTGTCACTGCAACATGTGACTTTGCCCCTAGTCATAAAGTAACAGATTGCATCAAAATTAAAGAAATAGTGGCCCATTTTTTTGTTGTGAACGTCGAGAACAAGATTAAAGTCTAATGGTTCAATATGCTGCACTCCATCGACAAGATCAATTTGCCATAGATCATTTTTCAACATCTGGTGTGGATAGCAATGGCAAATGCTCGCACATGCTTGACTTCTCTTTTTCTAATCGTGTTTCATCAAGAGTTATAAATGTTTATACATTTTTATTAATGTCAAAATGTCGGAGAACCCAATGGACACTTCTTTTGGATGAAAGTGTAAATTATTGTTTGATCACATTTTCTAAAATTCATTTTTAATCACAAATTCTTCTAATAAAATAGTTTCGTACGTAAATTCTAAAATCTTTCTTACTTTTTAATTAAACATTCTTCATTAAAATTACTTGTTGTAAAGGAAAAAAATACATAATTACCATAGTTTCGAGACACTTACATATTTAAGAAACTTGTAGAATTCTTTCAAAAATTAGGTGGTCATCTTTGTGATCATCTAATAAAATATTTGTGACCTATTTATTAAGTAGTTAGGAATAACATACAATTTATGGTTACAATTATGTACTAGTCACAAATCAAATAACGTAACAATCACAAAGACAAAATATAGGTCACAATTACAAATTTAGTTACAAATCACAAGTTATTATTCGATCACAAATTATCAAATTAACTAATTACAACTTATTTATTAGTTACAATTTATCAAATTAATTGGTCTCAGTTACCTAATTAACTGGTCACAAATTACATTACAACTCCCCACCTAACTTTCCCACCACTAGCACCACCAAAATACCGCTGCCACCTCGAATTCATAATTCACCACCACACAACCACCAGCACTACCAGCATATACTGCACCCGTACCCACCACCATGTGCACCTCCCCTACATCTCTACACGCAGATATGTAGGCCACAACCCACCTCCACACAATCACCATTGCCACCACGACATCATACCACTTCCTGGTTGCTATGCACCACCCTAAAAAAACCCTACCAATCCAAGAATTAGATAAGGTCGAATGGCTCACCACCACTTATTCACATTCAACTTCCATCAAAGTCGTTGGACCCATCCATCACAACCGACATAAAACATCTTCCCAACATCCCTCATCTTTGATTAGAGTCTCAAACCCTCATGTAGGACCTACATTCCAAAATTAGCAAGGAGAATCGTGCAAAATGAACCTAATTATCATAAAATCCTCCTCCACTGTCAGGACCCCCCACACCGGAACACCACACGTGTCGTCGACTACCTTAGCCACACCCACAACACCTTGGGCGCCTTCCAATTCAGCCATAATCAAAATCTGGGACCGCATGTGCCCCGAATCACAACTTTGCACACGCAAATTGAGGCCAACGATTTGGCAAACTCTTAATGGGAATCAATTTTTGGGACCACTTCCAATGGTTTCGGAACATGCAAAACCCCCCAAGACCACCTTTGTCGTGTCTAATTTGGCCGATGAGATGGTGGGAGTGGTAATGGCAAGTAACGACAGGTGATTGTCGACACATGGTTGACTTCATTCTTAATGTTTAGATCATAACAAATAAGTTAATTTTTGTTTCTAACAATTGATTCCAAGTTTTCAAAATCATCGATTGTAATATCGATCGATCAAGGACATAAATGTCAATATCAAGACATTCAAACTACAAATCGGACTTGCAATGAAAGAAGTGATGAAAAGTCGAACATTCAAGATAAGTCATTCAAGAAAAAGAGCTTCAAAGGAGGATAGCCAATTAGACTTTTGTATTCATTTATAAATGTAAAAATGCTTCAATTCTTAGTATTAAACGATGAAAGCTCAAAAATCACTTCATGTGCTAAAAATGACTTTCACTATCATTTGTATAAAATATTTTTATTAAAAGCGAAAATTGATTTTAGATCATATTTTGAAAATATTCACATCAGACCATGCACAAAAAAAAAGAAGGATTAAACTATCGAAATGTAGACGCCGGACAAAGTAATGAACATCCGGATGTCCACGAGGACATCCAGATCATGTAACGGTCACTTTTTCAATTGTTCTGACGTCTGTGCATGAAGGATAGTTTTTGTACTTCTGGGTGAGGAAGTTGAAGTTCGATTGACTGTCCAATTCCACATATAATTTTGCATGAACTATATAAATAACATCTCACTTTGCATTCATTGCAACACTTTTCAAGAGCATTTAAGTGAAATTTTATTGAGCAAAATTAGTTTGATCTTATATCTTATTTATCTTCATCAAAACATTTACTTTGAAAATCTTTGATTGATTCAACCTTTAAAAGTCATTTTTTCATCAAAGCTATTTTCATCTAACACTTGAATTTTATTTGTTGCTATTCATTTGAATTGTTAGCGTATTTTTCTTTTAGTACTTAATTTGTTTATATAATTTATTAAGAGAGAAGTTCTGAATTGAAAAATCATTTCTTAACAAATTTGTGGGTCACAATGAGGTCACGTAAAGCTCAATATTGTACAATGGTCGATACTTTTTATTTGTAAGTCACCGGAAGCGTTGTAAGAGTTTGGATTGCACAACAAGTCAATAAAATATTGTGAAATGACATTGCTTGTGATGGAGAACTTGATTACGGAGGACGTAGATTATTATTTTGGATCGAAGCTCCATAATTATATCTTTTGCAATCTTTCTTCCCTTTTTATTTATTATTTTCGTATTTGTGCATTGTGTTTGGTTGATTTATTCATTCTCAACTTGCTTGAATTTAAATTAATTTTTTGAAAAAGCTTAGAAAATCATTTCACCATCTATTGGTTAGTTATTCTTGTACTATCAGAATGATGTTGTTGGGTGTTTATTGATGGTGGTGGGAATGGTGGCGCGCAAGCATTGATGGGTGAATGTGGTTGAGTATGTATAGGCGGTGATGGAGCAGGATGTGTGGACGGTGAATGGCAAAGGTGAAAGATATAGTCTGTAACTTGTGAAAGATTATGTAAAATGATAGGTGGGTGGGGTAGTATATCCCAAATTTTGAAAGAATAAATTTAAAAATAATAAGTTAGAACATAGTAATGGATGTAATTTCCTCTTTCATAAAATCCATTTCCAAAAATCTATACTTAGCCCCTGTTTGACTCCATGTTGGGGGAATGTGTTTTGGAATAGTGACTTTTTGGAGAATATGTAATTAAAAATAATTTTTTAAAAAACATTTGCTTGTAAAATTATTTTATATGAGAATATGTGATTGAAAATAATTTTTTTAAAAAAATAAATTTTGAGAAAATGGGGCCGAAACATAGGCTTTCGTCATTCTTTCCAATAGCCCAGCCCAATATGATGGGGTCTAAGAAACCCAACCTAGACAAGGAACCGCCCATTATCGAACTTAGAAAACCTCCCAACAAGATCAATTTTGCGAGTCCAATCAACCCAGTGACATCCACGCCCTGAGAAAATGGATAGAGAGTGGGGTTCGAAGCCTGGAAGCGGTGGCGCCGCCTCCGCCCAGAATGAGGCCATTGACCGCCGTGAGCGGCTGAGACGACTGGCGCTCGAAACCATCGATCTAGCTAAAGATCCGTATTTCATGCGCAACCACCTTGGCAGGCATACCCTAATTCTAAACTGGCGTGTGATTTATTTTTTAATTTTGCATATAATGTCCGTTGATTTTACATTTTGGTAAATCTTTTGCAGCTATGAGTGTAAGCTATGTTTGACTTTGCACAACAATGAGGGAAATTACTTGGCGCACACACAGGGGAAGCGGCATCAGACAAACTTGGCCAAGCGAGCGGCTCGTGAAGCCAAGGAGGCACCGGCTCAGCCACAGCCTCATAAGCGCAAAATCTCACTTAAAAAATCCGGTAACAATTAAGCTTCGTCAATAAGTTGTTGGGAATTTTTTTATTTTTGAATTTCTTTCTGAGGTTGGGGGTTTTTAGAAGCTATGATTTTGTAGACAGCTTTATGGTCTTAATATAATAAGAACGAGTTTTTTTAGCTGTATAGAAATGCTTGAATTCAATATACTGATGTTGCGTTTTGTTGTTCGCTAATGATTGTTACTGCGCCTTTTTTAAAACGCGTAAAGGAAATGAATCTCAGGGCACATACCTTGCAGCCTACATTTTTTCAATTTCCAAAATGTGTTATCTTTGAATGGTTTTCTAATTTTAATTGAATTTATTTTTTAAGAAAGCAAAAGTAAACAAAAGGAATGAAAATTTAACTTGGGTTGCATGAGAAGCTGTCTAATAGTAAGGTGAGGTGCTGGTTCTATAATTCTTATTCTACATGATAAACATCTTTCTGTTGTGCTAGCAGTTAAAATTGGTAGACCTGGATACCGTGTGACAAAGCAATTTGACCCAGAGACGAAACAGAGGTCTCTACTTTTCCAGGTGCGGAAGCAGTTCCCCCTTCCCCTCTTCTTTGAAATGATAATACACACTGTCCACACTATACTCTTCTAGAACATCTTTTGAGGATTTTTAATTTCCTATAATAGATAATTCTAAATCAAGTTACGGCCTCTATGTCTTTCAGAAACTAAAATATGGCTTTTGTACATTGTAATTATTGTAAACCCTATTAAGAACTTCCTTTAGATTTTGACAAAACTCTAGAACCAAGAATGTGTTGAAGTTAAACTCTAGAACCAAGAATGCGTTGAAGTTCATGATGTAATACACAAGGTTATTTGCGAAACTTTGAATATCTTGAAAAGTTGCCTGGAAAAATATATCTTATAAAGACAATATGAAGTTGATTTATGGAGGAAATGAGTTGATTGGATCGGTTTATGATGATTATCCAAGTGAAGATAATATATGCCAATAAATTTTTTTTCTGTATGTGATGAAAATGCTACAACAGATTCAGAATTTCTTCATGTTAAATTTATTATTTTTTTTAGAAGATTGAGAAGATATCTAACGTCGAACATTTCAACATATTGCTTGATGAATTCTTTTAATTTTTACTAAATCTCTGCCTGTGTCGCTGTGTAACCAGAATTATGATGAAATTCAAGTTCTCAAAGTTGTCGAGCAGTGTAAGGAAAATTGGCATATTGTTTGTCAAAATAATAATATAACAATGGGTCTGTGTGTTCAAGGTCACAATAGTAAGATTAAGAATATAGTAGTATCTATGATAGGATAACATCAGGATTGATGTTGTCTTGCTCAACAGAGTAATATAAGCGGACTAAGTGCAGCTTTGGCGAAACTTATATATTTGCTTATAAGCTAGTCAACTCATTTTTTACCCGCATATTTCGTAAGACCCACAACTTTTACCTACTAATCAATTATTATTTATTATCCACAGATATCTTGTAGTATAATAAAAGCTTTGCCAAACATGCCCTAAGTGAGTCTACTTAAACTTCAAATTGTCTTTTCAATCAGAAGACAACCTCGACATGGTCGACTGCTCAATAAAGAAGTTGTTTGATTGTATTTGAGAAGTATGGGGAAGGGAAGCAATATCTCTCTCGACGACACGCACTCACTTGTCCACCTAACCGATGTTCAGAAAGTCTTAGCCAGTTATCTTGGCATTTTTCCTCTATGAGGAGATGTATAAGCTTCAAGACGCTACAATAAAATAATTTTAAAATGTATAAAAAATATGACAACATACTCATAATAAACTATAAACCTCAAAAAAATCCATTATAAACATAATCAACAAAGTTAAGCCCCTGTTTGGTTTAGATAAAAATCAAATTTTTAGTAGATTTTGGTAAAAGTTGATGGATTGTGTGGTTGAAAAGTTGCGGGTCTTATGAAACGTGTGGTTCTAATTAAGTGTTAAGACTTTGGATTGGATTTTAATCTACATTTTAGTGGAATCAAACAGGGGAAGTATAATTTGCAAACAATCATAAAATATATCAATAAAGAGAAAATAATAAGTTCTTCAATTATTAATCGTGAAACTATATAGAAAATTAACTAGAAGTAGAAACAACTTAAAAATCATGAATACTAATACGATCTTTTAGAGAATCATTGATATCATCTTCCCCGTCATTTTAAGTTTTTGCTCATTCTTTATCATTACTTTCTACTTGCTATGGTGTTTTCTCCCTCCTCTGTTCCTTCTATGTAGGTAGAGACGAGAGAGAAGAAAATAAAAGAATCACCACAGCATTTTAGCTTACAAAGAATTTGCCCAAAAAGCTAATAAGACCAGTAATTTGAGAGGTTTGGAAAATGCAAGACAAACTGGTGAACACTGTAGTTGCCCTGAGGTGCTTGAGGTGTAGGCCTCGGTTATTGAGGTTTAAGCCTTAGAAATGGCACTTAAGGGACGGGATTCAAGGCGTAAATCTCAAATAGTTTTTTTTAATGGATTCTATAGGGACAGGAATAAATAAAAAAATAAAGATTTATGTTTTACATATTCAAGCCGGTTGATTATGGCTCAATTAAACCCTGTCCTTGGTATTGCCTGATGGAGCGTACAACTGTGTGGTAAGACATGATTATACATGTGATAGAATTCCATTTTGTTTTGTAGCCACTTGGATATGAGTCATAGGGTACAGCAGTTGCATTGGGATGGATATAATACCACCATCTATCGTTTTTATGTTAGTTTAAGGAGCTAGCAATACTAGGATTATAAATGATACTTACAGGCATCTAATTATAATTATAGGCTGTAATTTCAAAATTTCAGTTTTTTGAGCTTGATATTAGTGGCTGCCAAATTCCATTTGAGAAGCCTAGTTAAAGATTAGGTATTGAGAATTTTGTTTGGATAGGTGAGCCATGAAACTTGTTATGTGCACCTGTGTAACTATGTGTCCACAGATGTCCAGTTGCCTTACACTAAATGGAAGATGTGCTCAATATTTAGTGATTTGGCACCCTAATGAATATTTATATGACTTGGTTCAGATTGAATATCCTGAGATTGAAGACAATACAAAGCCACGTCACCGATTTATGTCTTCCTTTGAGCAGGTATATTGTCTTCTCAAATTCAAGTATTTATTTCGACTTTTTTAGCTGATTCTCTTCTTCTAAGACATAATTTTGAGCTAATGATGCACTTCCTATTTACTGACCACCTTTTCGTACGACATGCAGAAAATACAAGCCTTTGATAAAAGATATCAGTTTCTCTTGTTTGCAGCTGAACCATATGAAATTATTGCTTTTCAGGTAAATTTGATCTCAGTATTTGTGTGTATATGGATTTAATTGAATTTTAATCTTGGAATTTTTTAGGTTCCAAGTACAGAGATTGATAAATCAACCCCCAAGTTTTTCTCACACTGGGACCCTGACTCTAAAATGTTCACGGTATGTTTGTGTTCCTCTTTTTTTTTTTTTTTTTTGGTTTTAAAGGTTTATAGCTTGTGTGTTTAACATTTCAAGTTTGCTGTTCCTTTATCATGAGCCGGACTTGGTGTTGACTGTTTAGATGCAAAAATAATAGATAAGCAACATGAATTTATACAGAAAATTTTCGAACTCCTCCACCTTTTATTTCGCCATAGGTTTTTGTTAACTGAAGGTTTAGCTGCCTCTTAAGAGGTAGTTGATTAGGTTAGAAGATATGTGGCCAGCAAACTTGTTCTACTGATGTTGCATGACCAACATGCTTCTCTTCTCTTGCGAGGCAGGACAGAGAACAATTAAAATGCCTGATCTTCGGATAAAATGCATTTTAAACTGTGGATTAGTATCTCCCCAGTTTTACTGGATGATATATCTGACATTGTTTTGTCATTTGTGCGATAACTGAACATGCAGCTGCAGTTATACTTCAAGACAAAGCCACCAGAGGCAAATAAACCTCCACCTCCTCCTGCAGCCAATGGGACTTCAGCTCCTGGTGCCCCTCCAAGGCCGCCTCCACCCCAAGATCTGCCCCCACCACCACCTCCTCCACAAGGACACCCTCCCGGAGCACCTACTGGAAATGTTCCCAGGCCTTTGCCACCGCCGCCTCCTATGGCTAATGGCCCTCGCCCTATGCCTCCAGGTGCTAATTTACCTGCTCCACCGCCTCCCCCAGTTGGTGGTGGTTCAATGGCAAATTTTACTCCTGGCATGCAAATGGGAAGGCCTCCTATGCAGCCACCTCAAAGTTTTGCAGGGCAACAAATGCATGGCCAGGGGGTACATCCTCCCCCTCCACCTCCCAACATGGGTTAACGAGTCTCGTCATTCCTTTCCATAATGCATACTAGGAGATTTGCAGATTTTTTATTATGGTGATTTTTTTTATCAGAATGGAAGTTGGATGAATGTAAGTACAAAGCAATTGATGAAGTGTATTTCGATCTATTAACTGTAGACCAAAGTTGTACCAAAATATTATATTGTCCTCTCCGTTATTATGTTTCTTCAAATACTTGACCAATGTGTTTGAAGATCACTGTTTTTGTTAATTTTGACGCTTGTTTTGAGCAAGAACAGCGAAAAAAAGGCAATGCATTTAACAAAATGTGCATGAAAATTTGGACATTGTGGCCACATGAAATAAGGGGCAAGATAGATCTGCTCAATGACAATACACGAAAGTACAACTGCCCCCCGTGAACCAAATATTGAAATTTAAACACAAACAGGAAAACAGAAAACAGTTGAAATGTTGAACTTCAGCGTAGTCAATGGGGCGCTAGAAGCCAGGACAGACGATCAATCAGGTCTTCTATCTTGCCATAGCATTTGGTGGAAAAACCTTCCGAATGAATTCTAAAAACCGCTGTGAATAAAAAGTAGGGTCGACAACGGAGATGGACACTGAATCAAATTGGATAGATTTATATGCGTGTTCAATCTTCTTACTTACGTTGTACTCTTGCAATATGTCGATGATACCCAAATACAAGACAACATCGTACACCTGGTGAAATATATGAGTGTCATCTTTTCCGGGGATATGCTCTGCTCTTGCTGGCATATTCACTCCAAGTTGGATTTGGAGTCTGTTAAAAGGAAAAACCAAGAAACCAAAATGTAAGAAACTAAAGTTTAGAGAGAACTACTTTCGTATCTTCTTAAATTCATAAGCCAATCTTCTCAAGGCATTGATAGCTTTTCTTTCAGAAGTATTTAACTGAGATAATCTACATGCACAAAACTCCCATTTATGCTTTCAGATGTGCGACTGATGCTTTTAGTCTTAGCGGCTCCTCAAACATTTGCCCCTTATTGATGCACTTTTGAACTCCAAAAAATTGTTGCTTAATTTAGCTTATGTGAAAAGATAAGGATGCACCAGTTGTTTTATTGATGGGATTGCATATCAATGACAACAATGCACTTGTTTTTGGAAGAACTTAAAAGCAGCAATACTGAGAATTTTCACAGTAAAGTTACATTGAAATACCTTGCTGTACCAGGAAGGAGAAGATCCACTTCCTCGTCCCCAGTCGCAGATGATGCTCGCAACCGGCCACCTCTAATATGGGGGCCCATAACAACGCTACCATCATCATCACCTCGAGGGACCAAAACAAGGCCTTGTGGAGATATATCATCTTCGATAGACTCTGAGGTGGTAAAATCAGCAATTGAAATTAATAAGCCTAGAATAAACACAATTTTGAAAATGCAAAGAATCGGCTGAGTAATATAGAGACTATTAATAATGTTATTGGTTAAATGGACGAGACCTAGGACTTTTGCTTCTTTATTATTTTCGCAAGTGCTTTTACATTTCAAAGATGAATACGATCACGTGGCCTCCTCACATTTATCCATCTGTTTCTCTATTACATGGGATGTGAACCCTACCTTCTGCCAATATTCCCAGTCCATCCGCTGACATATGCTGACTGTAAGACATACAAGAGTGGAGGTGTTGGGGTGCTCGGTAATGAACACCTAGCAAGAGGCTGTAATCCATTATGTGCTGCGCTTCCAAGAATTTGCTATCTATTTCAATCTGCCTGCATATCATAGAACTAGTGAACATCACAAGTATGTAAATAAAAATGAGAACTTGATGCAAGGTGTTCTTGAAATTAACATCACGAGTACTCAGAAAATTGGGTTCTAAATCACCACTGCTAGACTGTAATTACTCTTCGGAGGCTTCATCAAAAAATATCCAGAGAAGAAAATCACCCCATTGTCCATTGCAATTGAGTTGCTTCAGTTAGATTTATTGAGATTGCATTACGTCTTACGGATACACGTGTTCCTTCAAGAAACTTATGTTACAGCATCTATGCCGCTATAAAAAACTAAACTGAGACTCGCATGTTAAGTTCTCATCAGAGCAAGCTACAATGAAAAAGGTAGTACTTTCTGGCAGCTAAGACTTTGAATATAGCAAAGGCATTACTTTAAGTCTATAACATGTCTCACTGAGGTAAATTACAAACAAGACGTCGATAAACTTTAATCAATAATGAGCTGGTGAATCACAGCATTGTTAGTATGGACAAACCACAGCGTACTGTCAGCATGTATAAAGGTAAATGATTACGAATTCCCACTTACTGTAGGAGGGCATCTTGCCAAGAAGGTTCCAAATAAAAGCAGTAATTTAAATCCAGGTCCTTAAGAATGGTGTTTTCATCGATTTCAACCTTATCTGCAGAACGTCCTAACGAAGAACCTTTCAAATCGAACCTTCGATGAATCCTTAACTCTGTGCAGAACACATTTCCCATTACCACAAAACGAAACTGCAAAGCAGAAAAAGGTGAATAAATATTAGCCTATTGTTTGAGAAGGCCAAGGTAACTTAATCAAAATACAAAGCCCCTGTTTGGCCCCCATTTTCTAAAAATCATTTTTTTTCAAACTCATTTTCAACCACATGGGACCCACAATTTATATCAACTTTTCAACCACACATTTCATTAACTCATACAAAAACTACTAAAAATCAGATTTTTATCTTAACCAAACAGGAACTAAATGTAAAGATGTATTTTCCTGAGACAAGTTCTCCGGGAGCAGTAGCATGTATTAATAACCTTTTGACCACTAGAAGGCTTAATCCTGTGAAGACCAAAAAATTTAGTCATGAGAGTATTCTCATATGTGCGTACATGGCGATGATAGTCTGGAAGCATCCGAAGTAGAACCTACATGTGAGATCACCAATCATTATCAATTTAACAAAACTCAATATAGGAAATGATAAAAATAAGGACAGCATAACTTAAGATAATATAATAGGTGCAACTGAAAATGGCACCCAGTATAATTATAAACATCAAACAAGAGAGCAGTACCTGCTATCCAAACTCAAGCAACTTGATGTAACAAAGTGAAACAACTGAAAGCTTAATCAGTAAAATTGTTATATTATACTTGCGTGCAACTTCCTGAAAGAGAGAGACATTGGAATACTAACATGGATCTTCTCTTCCACATCTTAAGTAGAGAAGTCCATTATTTGGATGGCCACGGACAGATTATTTACCTGCCATCGGAGGTCTTAATAATAGTTTTCCAAATTTTAATTCTCCTGAGAAGATGTTATTCAGTTTATACTAGTCCCTTTTGAAAATATCTCTTTTAAGAGTTCCATTGTTAACCCTACTTTGATCCATACTTTTAGATGTCCTTTTAAGGCACAGCTTTTCAAAAACTAATGACAATTCAGGTAGTTCCTTGCGTTCATTCAGGAGTCCAGAAGCAGAAATATTCCAAGAGAAGTTTAATCTTAACAGAAAAATTTCCTTTTCTACCATATCTTTGACAAATTAATATCAAATTGATATAGTTCAAACGCAGTTCTTCAGCAAGGCCTCAACAAAATCATGTAGCTTGAGCTCAACTTAAACCCCATAGAGGAGTTTTAAGGTTTAGCATCTATCTAAAATCAGTTGATTTAATTGGGTTTTCTGTTGAAAATCCAGCCAGTTTAAACAATCAAGTGTATGGTGAAAGGAGAGCATTTCATAATTAAAAGTTCAAGTGAATATTATCCTACTTCGTGAAAATCGTTTTAACAAATTCCTCATGCATCAAAACTTCCCTGGCTAACCCCCCAACCCAACTACCAAAAAAAAAGTTCAGCATTTAGTAGATTCCAGACAAGAACCAAAAACCAATGAAACCAGAGCAGGTCAGTGAGAATCGAAATATCGAACCTTAACTTCAGATTTTCGCAGTGTCTTGATCATGAAACGATCATCTTGAGACAGGAAAAATACACTACCACTTTTCCCAGGCGAAGAAAGTTCCCTGAGAGCATCATTTCCACATATGGACATCATGTAGTCAGCAGCATCAATCTTAAACATCTCTCTCAGATTTCTGCAAGGAAAAAAACACACCTTTTGAGCTTCAGAAAGAATGCATATCAAATTTACAATGAAAAATTAATACTATTCTAGGACAATAGTCGTATTTTTAAGATGCCAAGTATGAAAAGGGAAAATGAAAATAAAGGAGAAAAAAGAAGGCAAAAGGTGATCAAGTGACATAATATTGAAGAATAATGAACTTTTTTCTATTCTACCCATGCAAAGACAATGAAACAGTGAAATTACTCCAATATTGTGTAGAATTCACTAAGTATGACAGTTACGCAAATACGAATGGGAAAGGTACATCTAATACAATCATATATCAGTTGTACGTCTAATGAATCATGAATGTACTCAAAGAAAGACCATGTGATAGTATTTTCAGGTATGAAGAAAATGACAATATGACAAATGAAGCTACTCCAAGATTGTTTTCAGACTGCATGAAGATAAAAAGGAAACAGATAAAAGCAAGTAAGATAAACAAAAATAGGACATTTCATAAGTACAAAGCAAGGAAACCTCCCTGATACTCATAGAACTGTGGAGGAATTTGATACTGGACGAAAAGAAAGTCACAACAAACCTGAAAACCATTGGGCAATAATCTTTCCACCTAAAATCCTCTGACTGATGTGGAGGTGTCAGTTGTGACCCCTCTTTAGGAAAATTCATCCAAAAGCTGGCATGAGGGCCAAAATCAGTATCCCTAACGTCTCGACTTTGAATGGGAGTAATTTTTCCCACAGTATATCTGCCAAATTCAATACTGAGTAGTTGGAATTTGCATAAAGGATAAAGGTAAATATGATACAAATTGACGTGCAAGCAACTTTAATTAGCAAATATGCATCATCTCAAGAAATTACATATAACGACGGACAAAGAATCAATCATATCCAAACATTTTGGGTCGCAATATGTAGGAATCTGTAAGCATATAATTGAACAAAATCGTATTGACAAACGTAAGAGGATTTTTATCTTATATATGTGCACATCAAACTTAAAAGACATGGATCACTTCTTAACATAATTTCTTTCGTAATTTTTCCATGCCACAGATAAATTGTATATTTCTATGGCAGTAATGCTCAATTATGTGGATCTTGATTATCACAGAATTATTGACACTTGTGACTAAAAAGCATTTTAAACCCCGAAGGACTCTCTACACTCTTGCCAACATGTTAGATGATTTAATATGACATAACAACTGTACTTGGATCTGTTTGCAAATACTCCACTCCATTTATGGAAGATCATTTGATTTCAATCCTGGATGACCAAAAGGCAATTCTTCTTTCATGATAATGCAGTCGGATTTTCTCACAATTGGTTCTCCAAATAAAGAAAGAAAGTAAAAGGGTTATATCCCTACTGACAACACATTCTTAGAAACATCTGGCAGTCACTATAAATAAAACAACTAACAGATTTATGAAGACAATAGTTTGGTAGAGAACATCTACACAGTTTTCAGATGGAATTAAAAATAAAAACTCACTGGACAATTAAGATGACATTTTAATGAAAATAACACGCATGTATTGACAAAAATATCCACATATAGAAAGAGATTCAAGATCTGATTAGAATGAATATATGAAAAAATAAGAATGAAAGAACCGCCTGAGGAGATGTTGAAGCCATCTGCATTGGTGAAGAAGGTCCATGTACCTGATCCCAAGCTGTAGACTTAGCATCAAATCATAACTCCTGTGGCCTTTAATAATTTGTTCTCCTGGCCTTTTTATCTCCCTTGCAAGTTTCTTTTGCCTCCTTTTTGCGCTTCTGGATGATTGTGAAAAACGATTGCTTAATACAAGCTCGCTGATTAGGACCCCTTGCATGTATTCTCTTTCCAAGATTGGAGGATTTATGTCATCCTCATGATTTCCACCTTCTAAGACAGACTCGGATATGCTAGAAAAATCATGTCCAATAACTTTCTCAATGGATACTTCTAGACTCCAACGTCTTTCCAGAGAAACATTTGTAGTGCGAGATTGTTCAAGATTTAATAAGTTTCCCTTAGAGCTCTTATCAGATGGATTCCTATGAGAACCTCGGTTCCCACCAACCTCGACATCTTCCATATCTACTGATGTAGCATGATGAATATGGGAAACTTGATTCTTTTTTCTCAAATCCGGAAGCAAACCTCGTTTCCTCAAAGCATTGAGGTATAATTGCTGGACAGCTGGAAGCCTGCTTCCTTTTGGATAGAATGTTCCTTTTCCATCCTTCAGGCCCCGGGTCCAAGTTCCAACATAGTAGTCACCGTTGCTCCATGTGTACATTCCAAATCCATGCATCATGCTGTTTAACCAGCTTCCTTCGAAAGAGTCCCCATTGGTCCAAGTAAGAGTTCCCTTGCCTGACATTTTCCCCCCCTTCATATTTCCCAAATACAAATTTCCATTAGCCCACGTATACTTACCAGGCCCTTCTGGGGTTCCCTGCATCCACGAACCTTCAAATACATCTCTATTAGGAAATATTTGATATCCCAAACCATGTTTGAGATTTAACCTCCACCGACCCTTATAGGTCATATTGTCCGGTCTAGTATAATTTCCCGTGCCATGCATATAATTACTTGAAAATTCACCTTCATAAAGAGCACCAGATGGCCATAGAAGTTTCCCATATCCATTCCCCATCCCGTATCTCCACTCACCCTCATACTTGCAACCATTTGACCAGACATAGCTTCCAGAACCCTCAGGTATATTGCCCAGTAGGGATCCAGAATAAGATTCCCCATTGGTTAATAAGATCTCTCCAGTTCTAAAGCTAGTGGTTTCAGGAGAAGCACAACAAATCTCCCCAGTTAATTCAGCGAGGTACCCTTTGTCATTGGATAATTTAGTATCAAGAGATTTTGTTCTATCAGATAATGATAGTGCCCTTTCAACACCATCAACGGCGAACACTGGGACAGACATGCATAATGCCAAAAAGTTTTCCGTTCCAAACACAGATGGAAATCACCTGTATGTCCTCATGAGGTAGAAGAATCTAGATTTCCTGTCTTCAATCCTTTGGATATAGACATAAACATCACCAGTTAAGTCTTTTGGGCATAAAATCACGATACATTTCAACAAACCACAAAATTTAACAAAAGCCACTTGTTCCCCGGAGATGGATTTATCACTTACCTGTAGGTCAAATAAATTTTTATGACACTCTGCTAAAGATTGATACATGTGGTTTACAATGCAACAAGGAATGTAGAATATAGAGGATGAAAATGAATTTGCTAGCATGCCAGAACATGAATAACAAAAGAAGCTATCAGAATCCCAATATTAATTTCACAATCAGAAGGCATTAATATCACATGTGAAGATAACTGAGAGCAACTAGTGTTTCGACATATCTGTATAGTAAAAGAAAAAAGAGTGTTATTTGAACTAAAGACATCTATTAGTTGAATTCAACATATATATGAAAGAATAAAAGCATATTCTAGAGACACGTGTGCTAATTATGAATAATTGTTACTGCAACTTCATATTAAACTAGAGCATTGCATGCGCAAGTGAATCCCATCAATGACATGGCAAGGCGAATGACACGGGGTAAAGATGACAAATCATGTTGAGGCCTCCGCTCAGCAAAGGAGCAATGTGAGACTAGGTGACATAGGAAGCAAGAACTGCGATTGACAAGATAAGGCCAACCAGTCATGACTAGACCGAACAAAAGGCAGCTTGACAACAAGACCATTCATTCTGCAAATCTGATCCATTCCAACAGACACTCAGCATGTGCAAAAGACAGGAAAAGAGCTTATCAAATATCAATGAGCAGGTCAAAGCTCGACCGAGACAAAAGGGGAACAAGTTTCTGTGAAAGCATGTCTGAAGGAACAAGTTTTAACGATGGTCAAACCAGCATTGAATAAATCCCAATTAAAGGGATTCAATTAAGGCAATGGTTCCCCTCTTCCATCTATACTTCCTCCTCCCCACAGGTCATTCCCTCCAATGGTAACCAACTGCCCAAAGACAAGAAGGGTATACCTAAAACTCCCCTTCAAATTTATTACTTTTACATTCGTTCCAAGAACAACGTTCTAACTTGACCAGGTCAAATTGGCAGCTGAACTCCATCCTCTCTTCGGCTTGGCTGTCTGACTGTCTGGCTGTATGTCGTGTAGACTAAACAATGTCTATTTTGCAAGCATCCATGTGTAAAGGACCAGATATCCTCCCGATGTATGGCCAAATTAGGCGGAAAATTTTCGAACGAAGAAAAAGTGACCCAAGTTCCAAAAAAAATAAAAAAAAAACGAACAACCAAACATCAACAGAAAGAACAGAAGGACAATGAAATAAAACAACAATAGTTTAACGATCTTACAAAGTTAATGTTTGCTTGCCATGTGAAATCTTACTGTCTCAATGAGAGAATTGAGATTAAACTCTTGTTTCGGTACGTTGACTCCTTCTCAAGCTACAAAATTTTCCTAATGTTTCCTTCCAAAATTTGAACTTTTCTTAAAAAAAAAATCTATGACTGTAGAGAGAGAAACAGGCTACCTTGAATTGAATGCAAAGAAAAGGGAGAGAATAAAAGAGAGAGAAGAAAACCACAATCAAAACAGACGGTGAAAAGATATGTTTTTCCTTTTTCAGTTAATTTTGAGCTTTGATGGATTTGATTATGCCAAAAGGAGAAATGAAATGAAATCCGAACGCTTCAACTGAAACTTCTTAAAATATAATAATTGTTTAATAATGTAATATCTATGGTTGTTAATTAATAATTAATTATCTTCTTCAATTAGTAGCACTAAGTGTACTTTTGATAGATAAAAGTGGAAAGAAATTTCAATTCCAAGTTAGTTGAAAATTAAAAACTCACCAAACACATAGAAATTCGTTTTCAATAGAAACAAAGAAAATGCTGCTCATAATTGTTGTATCTTTAAATTCGGTTTCCATTTCTACGTTGAAATTAAACGGTCAAAGTGGAATTCGTTTTCTTCGGATGTGACATTTTTCATTGAAAAATTTACAATCAAACATGGCCTAATATTTTTTAGGTAGTGACCGTTTGGTTTCCTAAGTAAAAGTCAATTTAGTTGTTTTATTCTCAAGACTAAGAGCCTGTTTGGTACATATTTTCATTTTCTATAGTAAATCAATTCTCATTTTCAACCACACATTCTTCAATAAAATAATATTTTCCATCACATCAATACTTTTTTCTTTTTTTTTTCAACCACACATTTCCCATCATATCACTATTCAAAAATCAATTCTTCCTCCAAAAATCCCTACCAAACACACTCTAAATAATATCTTAATTACTATACCATATTTGGTGCCCCTTCTTCCACTAGCCGATCTTAATCATGATAGATGATTAGCACTAGGGCAAGCACCAATCGAGGAATATGAAAATCGTGACCGCGAGAGAGAACAAATGCAAATGAGTGGGCATTAAAATCAAATTTTTAATAGATTTGATAAAAGTAGATGAAATGTTTGGTTGAAAAATTGTAAATCCCCATCAAATATGTGATTCAAATTAATTGTTGATTTCGACTTGAATTATAATATAAATTTTAAGTCCCACCAAACAAACATGGGCACGTTAGAAAATTGATAAAAACATCAAATGGGGTCCTCTGTGTAGCACTACACCAACCCATTGTGCAACAAGGAAACACTTGGACCATGGGCCGTTTGGATACACCATAAAATTAATGACACAAATTTTAACATTTCACATAATGTCAACAATAATGTACATTTTGATTAATTCTTTTCACAAGCCTTTTGGTTCAGGATTGAATTAGCTAACCTGGCACATAGTGCATGCTCTAAAAGTAATACTGATCGAAATTAAAATTAAAGAAGTAGAAAGAATGAAAAGGGGCTCAGTTGGATCAAATCCAGTATGTGACATAGTGGTTCATAGTGCACAAAAAATGTGTATAAAGTATAGGGATCTTAAGTGAGGGCGTCGCCTTGCATCGAACACGAGAAGTGAATGTCTTGTATGAGCAAATCGTCAACTCATTATAATGGAGTGAAAATGTATGATGATGAGTCGGGAACGAGTTGCCAAAGGGCAAATCGAGCCACATTTTAATGAAACGAGCCAGCTTGACCCATTTTAACAACCCTAATAAGTCATAAAATAGTTAATAATCCAAAAAAATAATGAAATTTAGCACCACTAGTGTTAAAACATCAATTTAGGTAACACTAATGTGAAATTAAATAGTAAGTACAATTAAATGAGTCGCTTAATTTCGCGTTTCATTAATCCTGTCATATAGCATCACCTGAATTGACGTTATAACATCAGGTACTATGTATCATTATTCATACAAAAAAATGTCCGGCAATTTGTCATTTTCCAAAAGCATCTCCACTACATTTGTCCGGCTGTCACCGCCTTCCACCGCTATATTTTGTTTTGTCAATAAAATCCAAAGCCTTCATATTTTACACTAGTGGTGTCTATTTTAATAATTTAGAGTTTTTAGTTTACATTGCCACCCTTTATGTGGAAGTCATCCATCATGAGAACCACAAACACCAAACCTCTAATAAAACATACATATTTCAGTTTTTAAGTACAATTTGATAGGCGTTTTAAATATTTTTATTCAAATGACTTCGTCTCCATATATATTAAGAACACTGCATCCACAGAGTTGAACATCTAATATGTCCAAATTGAGCTTTATAAAATGCTATTTAGAAATCGTGGTGCTAAAATATTAGTTTAGATGACTACCGAAATGGAAGTTGTTGGGTTTTGATACCCAATAAATTCGGGCAATGATGCTAAACCGATTTTTTGTTTGGATTGTACTTCATAGGCTTCGACCGATGAGTGAAGTGTATTGTCGACACCACAATCAAACAAACCATTACTACAACTTATATGGGTCATTGGTAGTAGCCTAATTTAATTGGTGTTGCTCATGACCCGACTCATTATCTTGGACGGCTTTAGGGTTGACATCCATTTACTTATTATCTATTGAGCCTCTATTCCTTGACCTAAAGCCCACTCATTATGACTTATATATGCAGCCTCTTTTTCTTGTGTTAGAGTGTGTGTGAATGTTGGGCAGCCTTGTGAAAAAAAGAGAAGAGGGGTCGATTGGCTTTGTACTTTCCCTTCGGCTTTGTGTCATCCTCTTCCCCCTTATCCTTAGCCTTTGTGGCTTTCACCCACCCATTGCCCTTTGCGAGCACCTTAGAAGCAACCGGTTTGGGAAGAAACCTTGAGAGTTCTTGTTGTTGATTGTGGTGTCAAGTTTGGTGCTGACTGAGCTCGATTTTGATGTGATTGGAGCCCCAATATTTTAACAAAAGCAAATTGCATCCCCGTCCGAAGCACTTTTGTTTGACAGTTCCGGGAAAACCATTTACTAACATTATAAAATTAATATTTTAATAGTTGTAAAACTTGAGCGGTGGGATCAAAATTAAGTTTAAGTTGGAGTTAAGTTTATGAAAACAGAAAAAGTAAAAATACAAATTGAGCAAGTAGGGCTTCTTCAAATCCAATTGCTATCATCTTTTCAGATGTCACTAATTCTTCGGAGCCTTAAGGTCTAATGAACAATTATCAGTCCTGGTAATTGCTGTCTGTAGGACCATTTTAGCTAAATGATGATTGCATGTACGTGGCAAGATTATCAATTAAAATGACGTGTGGTGCATCGAGTTTCATACAAGGGTTCTGACTTTTGGGTCTCGTATAGTTGTTGTCGACTAATCAATAGGTGATTCAAAAATTACAAAATAAAGGAGAGGAATCATCAGGGACGAAGTCGGCACAATCACAAAGTATATAGTTCGACGATAATGTTTAAAATTTACAAACCATATCTTGATTATTTTACTTAGAACTTTGGAAAAATAGGTGGCAATCATCATCTTTCACTATGTTACAAAAATCTACGAGACAGGGTCAATATCAGATAATGAAGTTTTATTTGTGTGGAACCGGAAGTGGTTAGTAAAAAAATCGTTCTGTTAATTGTTATCACAAATTTAATTAAAGGATAAGAATTATTAATAAATAACTAAATCGTCCTGTCAGGGTCGGCCATGAGATTTTGGATGCTTGTGTGATACTTTAAAATGGTGCCCCTTGTAATTATAAAATATATTAAGAAAAAATATATTTCAATAGTATTATTTCATTACAAAAATATGACATTTAAATATTTATATAGTTTTTTACATGTCGTAGATAAGAAAAGAACAAGTTCGAAATATCTCACAAAAAAGAATAGTATACGTCGACTGGAAGAGATTAGTACGCAACCAGTCAGTGTTATTTTTCAGGGAAGTCAGAAAACTCCGCCTCACCAACAATGACTGACCCACATCACCAATCACAAACTCCTCCTTCTCTGCTGCTTCTTCAACACCTTCACTGTCAAATATAGGCGGACCGTAATAATCAAACTCTTCCTCTTCTGTTGATTCTTCAGTGTCTTCATTGTCAAAAACAGGCAGACATTCATGATCAAACTCTTCATCCTCTATTGCTTCTTCATTGTCAAATATGGCGGACCTTCATAATCAAATTCTTCCTCCTCTGTTACTTCTTCAATGTCTTCATTGTCAAATATAGGCAGACTGTCATAATCAAACTCTTCCTCCTCTGTTATTTCTTCAATGTCTTCAATCGTGACATTCTGAATATTGTGATCACGGTGTTGGACTTCCTCAATCGGAACCTGTCCACGACAACCACGACCCCTAGGTGCATGTTGTCATGCAAGATAAGTGCGGCAAAGAACTTGTCGTGTCGAACTCCACTTGTTGACGCAGCTGTGCGATTTTATTACGTCTATGTATTTCCTCTACTAGGGCTTCACGGGCTTCTTGACGTCTCCTTGAAGGCATGATGAAGGAACGACTTCGGCTCTGATACCAACTGATGCAGGGGAAGCTTATAGGAAAGACAAAAATCTCACAAAAAAGAATTTCAATCAAGTGAAATTCAAGAAAACTTTATTTCATTCAAAACCGAGCTGCCTCAAAAGGCTTACGACGATTAAATAGTGAAACCCTAATAAAATTCGGAAAGAAATTACATAATAATAAAAAATATTATTTTTTCCAAAAATGAAAAAAATTGAGATAATCACGGATCTTGATTCTCCTAATCATCAGGATCATCCCCCAACAAATGGAAATCAAATTCGAGTTTATTTGACTAAGATATTGCCAAAACAAAAATTACCATAAACGGCAAAAACGCATAATTGAGAGCCTAAACGATGGAATTTGCCCAAAATTTGACGTGTTTCAGGGCCAAAGGCCCTGAGTTGTGATCATTGGCCCGTTTCCACTCAAATTAGACTAGCAATTCGTCAAAAACGAACAAACCCGAAATTAAATTAAGTTATTATTTTGTCTTCATCATTCTCCACGGGTTGAGAAAAATTCGCCCTCGAATTTGATGGGGGTAAAAACCTCATCATCATCAGAATTATCACCTCGAAATGACGGCTCGGCGGTAATCCATCTGGGAGCTCTTCCGGAAAGTCCTCATGAAATTTCTCAACAAATATTTTTTTCAACAAATACAACCATAACGGGAGTTGTCACTAGTATTCTATAAGAAAAGGGAAATGGCAAAAGGGATACGTGGTTTTCTTTTTATTTTTCACTTTAATTATTTGAATTTTGTACTTCTTATCGTCCTGTTGAGTTAGTAATTGGTTAATGAAACAAAAAAACTAACGGGGGTTAACATTTTCTCTACTTGATTGGTTAATGAAACAAAAATTAACGTCGTTAAATACTGTCCATTCTAATGAAAATCTCAAAATCCTCATGCTTCTAACAGTCAAGAACCCAGTTTGTACAAAAATTCAAGTTGGTCAGTAAAGTTTTTCTTCGACCCGTTTAGTCACTAAAGTTTATAACAGTTTCTCACAATTGGTAACTTAGATAGAAAAAAACAACGATGTGAGGCTACCGTATGGTCTAGTTTGTAAAATTCAATGCAGAAAGTCATTATTATTGCAAAATACCTCTTTACATTTTGATCGCTTCACAAAATACACGAGTCAATGTATTTTTAAGGTATAATACGTGTACCTTAAAAAATACAACGCTGTAAAATGAAATTAGAGAAAAAGAAAGAAACTGAAGCTATAGGCGGAAATTTTTGCCCTCGTAGGTATGACCAAATTGCCAACTATTAGGGGCAACGTTCGATGAAACTATGGTTCTGCCATCGCCAGTGGTTATACGGAAACTTAGTGTCTCGCCAACAAGTGTTGCATCGGTATCCCACTTGGTACCCCAATTACGTTTCAATTCTGTCCAATAATTCAACTTGTTGTCACCTTTGACCTCCACCTTTTTTACACTTCCTGCCCCTCCAACGTTCGATATCGACACCAGGTTGAAATTAGGACTCCCTGTTACGGTAAATTTAATGCCTCCTTGTTTCTTGCAATGAACCCTGCAACAACATTCAAAATTTGATACCATAGTTTACGAAAATACGTTTATTCAATATTTTAGTATTCTATACCTGCGAAATAGAATAGGAACAACTCCAGCAGCGTATTCTGCAATCTGAGTAAATGCAGGCTCAGACAAGTCGAAATGGCGGGCGGGCGGACTGCACCAGCCGCCGGGAGGGCAATAATTGGTGGCAGTAACAAAAATGGATGGTGTTCCCGGTTTGCACATTTTGTTTTTGTTGTCACATTTGATTTCATAGCAAGCTCCACAATTTGACCCGTTTTTGTACAATAGAGAGCTCAATGCCACTGTATGCAACCCATATTCTTTTATCGGGTCTTCGAAACCGCAGGCACCTCCTGCAAAAAGAAGAGGACGACAAGGTTTTCTTCATGCCTCTCACAAACTAACACGGACAAGGTTTGACAGGAATTTTGAAATGTCAAAATCTGCTTCTGAAATTAAGAAGGAATCTCTTCTACAAAGAAACAAAAGACTGCGAGATGGGCTCGAAATTCTTGATGACCTTTTCATTTTATATTATGATTTGTAGGTAAAGCAATTATGCTCCCGTTTGGCACCCATTAATTTCTCATTCTCATTTCCATTCTGATTCTCATTCTTCATTTCAACCACACATTCTCCAAATAAAATAATATTACACACAAATCAAAAACTTTTCATCACTTTTTCACCACACATTCTCACATCAATCACTATTCTAAAATTTCTATTCTTTTCAAAATTATATTCTTTTATAAGACATAGGCTTTGTTTAATTTTCATTTTTTTCAAAAGACATTTTTCTCTCTCTTCTTTTCAACCACACATTCTTTATTAAAATAATATTACATGTAAATCAAAAACTTTTTTTTTTTAAACTAAACATTCTCCATCAATCTATTATTTTAAAATACATTTTTAAAAAAGAATGAGGTTCAAACGCCTCCATAAATTCTTGAGAACTTGTTTCGAATCACGAAGTTTGGACTTAAACGTCTCTTAGCTCTATGCATGCTTACATCTGTGTGTGTGTTGGGGGGGGGGGGGGGGGGGAAGCAAAGACGGGACATACCGACAGTTCCCGAGGCATCGGCTCCACCGTAGAAGGTGGCACGACCATTCTTCCACCGTTTCGAAGTTTTACCTATGGTGAGGGCATTTGCAATAGGCAATGCAAGCACAAGAATCAGCACAGAAGATGACACAAGTGCTCGCAAAATACCTGCCATAGCTTTTGTTCAGTTATTTGAATTTTTCTATGTCGCTCATTGGTTTATATAGCTGCTCCAAGAAGTGATGGACACCATGCATTAAATTAAGCTCGATTGCCAATAGTTACTTGATAATTTTAGATTTCTGTTGAGAAATCACCTCTTGTACCACAAATCTGGCGAAATAGATTCAACGGTATTCTTTGTAAAATAAGGATTTATATTTTGAAAGCTAAGATGAGTACTATTTTTAAGAGAAAATTACGATTAATATTCATTCTTATTGAATAAATTGATATACATCCACTTAATATGGAGAAATTTACAAAAAATGCAACCCTGTTTATGATATCTACTTACAATTTACACAGCGTATTTTGTAAATTTACGGATACATAACATATTTTAGATTGTGGTAACAAAAGTTAAAAAAAATTGATAGACATGTCATTAAAATAGTTAAAAACTGATGGATACGTGGAGTCAGTAACCATAACGATGTTCCAGTAATGAAACTTTAGCCCAAGTTTCCAGTATTTTGCAAATAATATATTTTTAACAATAATTTTAAAAAGTGGAAATTACACTGTAGCCTGTTTTTAAAGATTACAATGCTAAAATCACATGTAAGGTTTAGGGATGGTAAAAAAACTAATTTAACCCGATACCAAGGATTACCCGTCTAACAAGGTAAACGGGACGGGACGAGACGATGTTCATAGCCTCGAAGTGGGTATGGGACGGGTACGAGAAACATAATCCCCGCCCCTCTACCCACCCCGTTTAAAGTTAATTTTAAATTTAAGTTTTTTATCAAACAAAAATAATAGATTTATCATCATTTTTTAAGAGAACATAAGTTTTTTTAATAAACTGGTAAAAAAGTAATAATATTTACTAACTAAAGATATAAAAAAGTTAAAAGTAAAAAATAAAATAAATAATAAATAAAAATAAATGGGACAATAAATGGGGCATAAAACTTTCCCCGCCCTGAATCCACCCCATCCCACTTTAAGCGGGCATGGAGATGAGGTAAGGTAACAAAAAAAACCTGACAGGACGGGGGTGAGAATGGTCAATGCGTCTCATACCCGCCCCATTGTCATCCATAGTAAGGTTTAATTAATCATAAATCATGTCATAATTCAACTATTAATATTAATAATACTATTATAAAATTTACCCACCCCATCCTACCCCCAACCTAATATACTATCTATTTTTTCTTTCTATCATTTAATTTCCCCCACATGTTTACATTTCTCTCTCGAGTTCTCTAACTAAGCTTTAATTTCTCTTTCTACCCATTTTTTTCTTCTTCATTATTCCACTCTCTCTCTCTCTCTCTCTCTCTCTCTCTCAAAAGTTGCGTAGGTAGTGTGGATTTCTTTATGCACTTTGCTCAATTTGCCTACTTAATTTCTATCACTTTGCTTATTTTGCTTTCGTTCACAAGTTCTGGTGGTAGTGGTAGTGGTGGATGTGGTGTTGTTTGTTGATAGTTTTTTGTAGGTGGTTTTCTGATTCTATGCACTGTGATGGTGTTAGCGATAAGAGTGGTGGTGGTTGGTAGTGCTAGATTTGGATTAGGTTGAGATTGTATATACAAGGATTGTGACCAATAAATAACATGTGACATGTAAATTGATAACATATCACATGTTTTTGTTCACTTGTTATATATCACAGATCAATGTTCACATGTTACAGATCACTAATATATGTTCATATGTCAATATTAATTGGTCACATATTGTAGTTCACTCATCATATTATATAGGTTACAAATGTTTACTGGTCGTAGGTTATAGTTCATAGGTATAGTTCACATATCACGTATGTCCTAGATCACATGTTATAGTTCACGTGTCGCAAGCTATAGTTCATAGGTTACCCGTCGCCATGCACAAATCACAGGTCATATTGTATGTCATATATGTTCACATATCAATATTAATTAGTCACATGTCACCATTTATAAGATAATTGATTACATGGCATTGATTTCTTTGAACTGATCACAAATTCAATTAGTTAGATTTCAAAGCAGAGAATAGAAGTTATTTGATTCAGTGAGTATTATATAAATTACATGAGATGCTTTTTTTCAATTTTCAATTTTAAAAAATCAATTTAAATTACACTAGTGCTGCTCAGTCGCTAAAGAAGATGAACAGTCGTCAGCGACCCTCAATCGATATTCCTCAACGGTCGCTATATCCCCCCCCCCCCCCCCCTTCTATTATTTGAGTCGGCGATGCTCAATAGCTCTTGAGTAACGATTAGTTTGTCGCTAAAGAAGATGTTCACTTGTCGGCGATCTCTATAAATTTTATCATTTTTTCCGACAAAGTTATTTAGATGCCGGTGATTGTGAGAGTGGATGTTGGCAATGGGTGGATATCGGCAACTATAGAAGGGAATGGTGCGGACGGATGGCGATGATTATGGCCAGAACTGGAAAGAGATTAAAATTATTTTATATATAATTATTTATTTAATTAATAAAATTTAATTATCATTTGAGTTTTGAAAATATAAACTTGTTCTCTTAAAATTGAATTGCCTTAAGTCCTAGATATGATTTTTTTCCTTTTAAGAACTTGTTTTTTGGGGTACACGTGAAAATCTCACATAGAAAAGGCCTTGAATCAAGTGGCCCGAAACCGATGTTTCTGGGCCAATATCCATCAAATGAGCCTTCGGATCATTTTGTTTCCCTATTGTTATAAATATTGTTAAAAAATTATTTCCCATTATATTATGGGAAAATTTCACATTCAAGGGATTAAGTATCAATCATTTCAAAACTAAGAAATAAAGTTTAAAATTTCAAATATTATTAAATTTTATTTATGAAATAATTAATTTAAAATATATTTTTATTAATTAAATATAATAATGTCACAATTCTATACAATTTAATTATAAATTATCAAATTAATTGGTCCCAAATCAAAAAATTTATAGGTCACAAATTATTTTACAATCACAAATCAAAAATTTTATAGTTCACAATTTATTTATTTGTCACAAATCAAAAAAAAATATAGATTTATTTATCAATCACAAATAACAAATTTTATAAGTCACAATTAAATTTTTAGGTCACATAATATTTGTTAGTCATAAGTTATCGGTCACAAGCTATTTATCAATCACAAAACAATCAATTTATTGGTCACAAACACTATTAATCCCACCAACTGTATCGCCCAACTCTAATCCGCTGTGACACTAACCGAAAGCGGTGCTACCTCACAACCATTGCTAGCGCCGCCCCCACCACTACCACTAGCGTTGCCAACAAACTACCATTGTCAATTTCAAAACACCACTGACATCGACAAATCCACCACCATCACGAAATGACAAACCCACCATCATCGCACCGCACCACCGTCGTAATCGCGCGAAGCATCGGCCACCATAAATCGTCGAAGAAACACCACAAATCGGACGTGCGACGATCTGTGACCAACTTAGATGCAAAGTGCAATACCCTGGTACAAATTGTGGTAGAGACGCTTCGTAGTTGTTGCGCCTTTGCGCACAGAAGCTCCGATGGGGTGTGTATCGCGGCGAGGCATGGTACTATAGCGCAGCAGCTACGCCTCCGCGTGCAGAGGCTCTGATCTCCTCTTCATTACAACGCCACCTCGTTGCTTCTTAAGCGATGACGACGCGTGGTGTCTTGGGGGAGAGATCTTAAGGTTTGGGGTTGGGCGAGTATGGTTGTTAGTTGTGTGTAGGTTTTTATTTATTTTTTAAAATTAAAAAATATATATTTATAAGCTGATTTTTGGAAAAGAAAAATAGTTATTAGTTGGGGGTAGGTTTTTATTTATTTTTTTAAATTAAAAAAATATATTTATAAACTGATTTTTTGAAAAGAAAAAGAGTTATTAGTTGGGGGTCGGTTTTTATTTATTTTTTTGAAGTTGAAAATTAAAATGTAGATGTGGACGTAATTTCCACTAAAATTATTTAGTGACGAGGCAGCTCTATCTTTGACTCTATGATACAATTTTTTTTTTTTGGATACACGGTTCAATGGAATATCAAGTTGTAGAAATAGGGGACAATAGTTTGTAAAGTTCTACGTGTTGGGAATTTACTTAATCATGCACAGTGGAAATAAAACAATTTTCAATTCCCAAACGAGGATCTGCAATGTGTTTAGATAGAAACTGTGATGAGAATGATACATTTGATGAATTCCACAAACTCTTTTACTTTTTCTTGAACTCCAATAATCACGATCTGCAATCCAAGCTGTCCAATTGTCCAGCCTCCAATGGTGATCCACACAGAGAACAAGAATGACGGCTACGGTTTTCTTTTCTTGTGCTAGCAAGAATAATGAAAAATTTCATGTTGTTTTCAAACCCTAGTAGCCTATTAATATAAGTCCAAATGGACTCGACCCATCTGTTAAACTTAACCCGATCCAATATTTAATTAATCAAATTAATTAAATCTTGTTCATGAATTAATTAATTCAATTAATTAATTCGGGCCTATTAATAAACAAGCCAATCAGTTAATTATCCAACACTTGTCAATTAATTAATTGGTAAATCTCATTCTTCCGATTCTCTTTTGTGTGTGACCCATTAGGTTCCCGATCACGATGCCTAACGACGTGAATTATTATTTTGATCTAATCAAAATCGATAAATTAAAACGCCCCTTTTAATTTATCACTAATTCACTTTCGTTGTCCCAGATTGACATCTAGCAATGTGTCAGGGCAATACATGTGACGGGAAATATCATGTAGTATGACAAAACCAAACTTGTTCGTTTACCGTGAAACTATAATCTTTTCGTCAATATGATCCGATCAATTATGAGATATGGATATGTGTCGATCTCAATTATCGATCATATCTTTTATCCCACTGTTAAGTCAATGTATGTCGAAAACTCTTTTCCGACTTATGAGTTCACCTTAGCCAAGGATTTCATTATCAACTTAACTGGATAAAATGTAGATCATAATCTCTTACTATCTAAGAGTGACGAATCCTCTATTGGTCATTCACAACCTTCATATGATTCTTGACATACTCGAACGATGTTGTATTGGCGACCTTTGGCAGAGAAACATCCAACACCACCAAAGTATGACTGTCCTCATATAAGGTACCATGATGATCTCAAGTCAAAGGACCAATTCCACTACCGAACGTTAGAGATTAACCACTAACACTCAGATAGTTATCCATGTGGAATCTCTCAGCGGGTCTCCAATGTTTTGTTCTATAACAAAACATCCATGTGTTTATTTAAGTGTCACCACACTTTAACTTGTGAGATCAGCTACTTACTTCACAAGTAAGAATGCCACACGCGATAGTCTATCCGTAATAACGATATCCGTATCTCGTTATTACTTCGACAACGGACGATTTAAGATTCAGTCATATGTAATTTGTATCTCACAATCACAACTCTTTGTGATTAACAAATCGCCAAGACTTGAATCCACGGATTCTATTATTTAATTTATTAGAATATTAATTCAATTAAATAATAGATATTGCCATACATATGCATTGATTATATATATTCAAAGTGTTTATGTCAAAAGTTGATTGGACCTAGGACATAACACTTACAAACTCCCACTTGCACTAGATCCAATCACTTATGTATCTTATACCATAAGAGTCTACATGACGATCATGTTTATGTTGGACAACTCTTTGTCAGTGGATTTGCAATTTAATAACTTGTGAGAATTCGTTCTTTATTTACGTCATTTCATTGTATTATCTTTCCAATGAGATAACATTGTCTTAACATATGTTTGGATCATTGATGAGACCTTAGTTCATTCGCTTGCACGATGGCTCCATTGTTATCACAATGCATAAGCGTATGATCAACAATGTTAGGAACTACTCCAAGTTCATTAATGAACTTCCTGATCCATATCACAACTTTTGTTGCTTTCTAAAACAATGATGTATAAGGCTTCTATTATTGAAGCAACGGTTATTTTAGATTTGGAACATTTCCAACACACCCCTTAAGAGTAAACCAATATCTTATTTGAGATATACTATTATTCTAGTCTGACTAGAAGTTAGCATTAGTGTATCCATGAACTATCAGTTCATTTTCTCCATATAAAATCTTCTCAAGATTTTATCTGTATAGATTGGGATGAGTTAAGCAATTTTCTAGATCTATCTTTATAGATCAACTTGCTTCTATCATATCTATCACAGAGAAATTATTTGACAACCATAATTTCAACAATTGAAATATAGAGACGTCGTTTCCTATAATATGTCTCATTCATATAATATCAGGAATGCGACAATGCTCCCACTATCTTCTTGTAAACGCACAATTCATTTTCGTTTTTGATAAAATCAAACATTTTGATTTTTGCATCAAATCGAAGATTCCAGCTCCAAGAAGCTTGTTTCAATCCATATTGACATTTTCTTGTAAACTCATTTACAACATATGTGTTCTAATCCATTAGGGAAGTCAACCAAGGTCAAACCTTGGTTACATACAACAAGTCCATCTCTTTAAGTCAACACTTGACTTTATTTCTATGTAATTAGTAGGTTCATTATCCTTGATTAGTAATCATGGATTCGTACATTCTAGGAGGTCAAATGATCCTACAAGATTTCCACGGAGCTAACGTGTCCTCAGAAGTCTTCACTTCCTGATCAAGAGTATGTCCCTAACGGGTATGGGATAGGACTCAGGTTCATCTATTCGATCAATTATATCCGTGAAATCTTGAACTTCTTCAAGATTTATTCTGCTCCCACCGTCTCTCTTAGAATAAACATTTTATCTAAGAGTATGACATGTCTTGAGATGAACATCTTCTTCTCAACGAGATTATAGAATTGATATCAAATTATCTTTTGGATATCCACAAATATATATTTATCGGATCAAACTTATCCGATCCAATATGCTTCACATAAGCATCATAGCCCAAACTTTCATATGAGATAAGTTGGGCATTTCTTTAACTCGTATGAAGGTCAACCGATGTAGATGAGACACGATTTAGTGTGCGGCACGTGGCAATCAGTGCATGATCTCAAAACGATTTTTGAATGCTTGCATGACTTGTTCTCAATTGTACTATATCTAATAGTGTACAATTCCTCATTTCAGATGCACCATTATATTGCAATATATGTGGAGGAATCCACTGCGTGAGAATCTCATTCTCTTTTAGATAATCTAAAATTCTTCATTTTAGATATTCTTTACCTCGATCAAGTCTTAGTGTAAGAATATATTTATCTATTTGTTTCTCTATTTCTAACTTGAATCCCCTGAACATTTCAAGAGTTTCATGCTTGAATTCATCAAATATACATGATCATTTCTGAAATGATCATTAGTAAATGTGATGAGATAAGATAAACTTCACCTGACATTAACTGATATGGGTCTACATACATCACTACGTATTAGACTTAATAATTGTGGTCACTGTGTCTTACAGACATGATTCGTATTTGTCAAATGGTTCAAAATCATTTGACCCAAATATACATCTCCATGTAAGTTTGGAATTGCATTCTCATTTATGTGACCAAATCCGTAATGCCAGATATAGGTGTTATTCAGATTATTATTTTTATGTCTTTCTATACTCATTATAGAATACTCAATATTTAGAATATAAATGTCATTTTATAATTTACCATAACCATTAAGATCTTATCAAGATAAAAAAGAACAACAATTGTCCTTAACATTAGAATAATTCATGTCAAAACATGAAATTTATTTAATGTTCTTGGTAATGGTGAAAACAAAATTAACATTTCTCTAATTCTAATATCAAACATAAAGGCAATGGCAAGAAATATGCTTCTATAGGCAATGCAACAACGTTTGCTCATTTTCAACGTATAGGTCAACTTCTCCCTTTTGCAGCGATCTACTTTTATTTAGTTTCTGCATATTTATATAAATATGAGATCCTTATCTAGTATCTAATACCCATGAAACTAAGGAAGTAGATATAAGCCTTGCAATTTCATTTCCAATGATCTACCATTCCAAAATGATAATAAGGATCATCAGATTTGATATTGTCCTTATTTACTTTAACCGTCTTAGTCATCTTGGTTGCTTTCCTAAAACATCCTTTAGACTTCCATATAGGTATTTATGACTAAGATTTGTCCACTACAAACACAGATGTTGGACTTAACAGTTTTAAGCATGCTCAGCATCTCAATGAGCGTGCTTCGAGTTTATTCATATTAAATTCATAATTAGTTATGAATAACTCTCTGACAGAGATTGCAGAACCAAGTCTATACTTAGTTCATTATTCATGACTGAACGCAATCAAGACAACTTCTCAAAGTAGTCTGCATCTTCAGCACACGAGCACCGATTGAGGATTCTTCTGCCATTATGCACCGGTATAGTTGTTGGGAAATATCATATATTTCCTCGTATGAGTGTTCATCATTCAACACACTGAGATGAAAAATCATGTGTTAGCATCTATACTCTTATGTTTCTTTGTAACTCAGGTGACATAGTCGCAAACATCATACATGTTGCAGTACTATCGTCATCACTGTGTTTATTATAGTAGCAATCTCTTCCTTTGTCGAGTCTTCAGCAAGTGTCTCTGAAAAGGGCTACTCAAGGACACAACCAATTTTTCATGCCTGAGAACAATTCTCATATTGCGGTGCCAATGAAGAAAATTTGCTATGGTTGTTGGCATCCAATATACCTCTCAAATATATATGTGGTTACTCATGATTCAATAAACGTAAACGACGAAAAGTAAAAGAAATAATATATATAAAGTATGAATTAATTTAACATGATCTTTTATTAAATTAATTTCGCTTCCACTGTTTAACTCAAATTTATGACCTTCTCACATAAATTTATGGAATCCATACTTGATTCCCAGTGGGCTGAAATCCCATGTGTTATATTAAAACCTTGAGTGTACTCAACAAATCCTAATAAAACATTTGGGTAGATACTATTATCAATTGTATCTCCATACAACTCTCAGATCATTAAGCTGACAACTCTTTGTCTTCACACATCTTATGTGTTAGCTTAACATGTCTCTAAGATTTATCTCCTTGAGTGTACTTAACAAGAGATAAATATTAGTTAAGTCAAACCCATCATTCAGAAATATCTAATATTTCATAGTGTCAAACATATCCCTAATAGACCAGCCTTGAGTGTACTCAACAAGTTAAAATCGATTTAGAACTCTCGTTTTTCACTATAATGAAGAAATGCGAATATAAATATAACTTAATATTTTAACATGCCTCTAAAATTTATCTTTTTGAGTGTACTCAACAAAAGATAAATATTAGTTAAGTCAAACCTATCATTCAGAAATATCTAATATTTTATAGTGTCAAACATATCCCTAATGGACCAGCCTTGAGTGTACTCAATAAACTAAGATCGATTTAGAACTCTCGTTTTTCACTATAATGATGGAAGGCAAATAACAATATGAAAACTTAATATTTTAACATGCCTCTCAAATTTATCTTCTTGAGTGTACTCAACAAAAGATAAATATTAGTTAAGTCAAACCCATCATTCAGAAATATCTAATATTTCATAGTGTCAAACATATCCCTAATGGACCACAAATTTTCGAGTGTACTCAACAAGCTAAGATCGATTTAGGACTCTCGTTTTTCACTATAATGATGGAAGACAAATAACAAATTGACTTAATATTTTTAACGAGGGGTTTTGCATGCAAAAGGTCTCATTGTAATAATTATATAAATTTTATTATACATCTAACATACAAATAAACATACATATAATAGTGTGGACGATTATGGACTTATACTATCTAGTCTTCTCGAGTCATAAGAAAGACTAGTCGGTCAGTTCTTAGGGGGTATAGCATTGATTCATACAATGCTCCATCTCTATGGTCTCCTCCTCTTCTTGTATCTCCAATTAGTCCAGCTGCAACTTGTATCCTATACTAGTTGGCACGCAGACCTAAATAATATTGGACACACAGGCCCATAATAATAACAATAGTAACGGACTCGCAGGTTCAAAATAAATTAAAGCTCGCAGGCCCCATAAAACAACAAGAATAAAACTAACCATTCAACACATTCACATGGCCGAGTCCATAATCATCCACTAATAAAACATTCATCATATAAATGTATTCCTATATAATATCTAATATTATATGCAAACATGTTTCAAGTTTTTAACAATTAAAGTCGTCTAAACTAATTTAGACAAATGGATCGGAACAATTAAATAATTAATTAATCAAATTAATTAATTAATTTAATTAGCGGACTTATTTAATTAAAATCAAATTTCAATTAAATATCAAATTAGAGTCCAACTCTAATTCTACAAATATAGGGCGTGATTATTTAATTAAAATCAAATTTTAATTAAATACCAAATTAGAGTCCAACTCTAATTCCAATAAAATTTTAGAGCAAAACAATTTAATTAAAATCAAATTTTAAATAAATGTCAAATTAAAGTTCAACTCTAATTATAATCAAATTAATACGGTAGAATTTAATTAAAATCAAATTTTAATTAAATACAAAATAAGAGTCAAAATCTAATTCCAAGATATTATGGTGAACTTATTTAATTAAAATCAAATTTTAATTAAATATAAAATTATTGTCCAACTCTGATTTCAAGAAAGATTTTAGGGTGAGACAATTTAATTAAAATCAATTTCAATTAAATGTCAAATTAGAGTCTAACTCTAATTTCAAGAATATATTGGGGTAGATAATTTAATTAAAATCAAATTTTAATTAAATATTATATTAGAGTCCAACTCTAATTTAATTGAATTAAAATTTTATTTTAGGATAAAACTCCTAAATAAAATAAAATTCAATTTAGGGTTAAAATTTAATATTTAAGTTAAAATTCGATTTTAACGAAAATATAAAAAGTCGTTAATTTTAAATAAAATTTTAAACGGGTCAAATTTGAATTTTAAGGTCAAACTATTTGAAAATTAAATTTAAACCCTTTTTAATATTTAAAATCAAGACCATTTTCAAAATTGCAATTTGACCCTTATTTTAAATTAAAAGCAAGTCCTTCAATTATATCAATTGCATGACAAGCCCCTTATTCAAAAATTGCAACTTAACCCTTTTCAATAATTGAGGCGGGGGCCTGAAATTTTAGAAATTTCATTAGAGGCCCCCGCCTCCATTCCCAAAAAAAAAAAATCGATTGAAACCCTAGAACTTCCCTCCCCATCCCTTCTTGGAACTTCCCGTCGCCCCTCCCTTGGAATAGCAACAGCAGCAACGGTCGCTGCTGCGTGTAAGTCGAGGCAGCGCGCTGCAGCTGCCATGGCCTGGCGGCGCCACCGCCAGGTCCGGTAGCGGCGCCATGCCGCCGATATTTTTTTTTTTAAACAGATTTTAAATTAAGAAAATCAAATTTTCTTAATTGCTAGAAACATGAAAAATGTCAACAATCAACTTTTTGATTGTTCTGTAATTCGTAACAATTTCTAACAAACACAAAGTAGGCTTTGATACCACTGTTGGGAATTTACTTAATCGTGTACAGCGGAAATAAAACAATTTTCAATTCCCAAACAAGGATCTGCAATGTGTTTAGATAGAAACTGTGATGAGAATGATACCTTTGATGAATTCCACAAACTCTTTTGCTTTTTCTTGAACTCCAATGATCACGATCTGCAATCCAAGCTGTCCAATTGTCCAGCCTCCAATGGTGATCCACACAGAGAACAAGAATGACGGCTACGGTTTTCTTTTCTTGTGCTAGCAAGAATAATGAAAAATTCCATGTTGTTTTCAAACCCTAGTAGCCTATTAATAAAAGTCCAAATGGACTCGGCCCATCTCTTAAACTTAACCCGATCCAATATTTAATTAATCAAATTAATTAAATCTGGTTCATGAATTAATTAATCCAATTAATTAATTCGGGCCTATTAATAAACAAGCCAATCAATTAATTATCCAACACTTGTCAATTAATTAATTGGTAAATCTCATTCTTCCGATTCTCTTTTGTGTGTGACCCATTAGGTTCCCGATCACGATGCCTAACGACGTGAATTATTATTTTGATCTAATCAAAATCGATAAATTAAAACGCCCCTTTTAATTTATCACTAATTCACTTTCGTTGTCCCAGATTGACATCTAGCAATGTGTCAGAGCATGTGACGGGAAATATCATGTAGTATGACAAAACCAAACTTGTTCGTTTACCGTGAAACTATAATCTTTTCGTCAATATGATCCGATCAATTATGAGATATGGATATGTGTCGATCTCAATTATCGATCATATCTTTTATCCCACTGTTAAATCAATGTATGTCGAAAACTCTTTTCCGACTTATGAGTTCACCTTAGCCAAGGATTTCATTATCAACTTAACTGGATAAAATGTAGATCATAATCTCTTACTATCTAAGAGTGACGAATCCTCTATTAGTCATTCACAACCTTCATATGATTCTTGACATACTCGAACGATGTTGTATTGGCGACCTTTGGCAGAGAAACATCCAACACCACCAAAGTATGACTGTCCTCATATAAGGTACCATGATGATCTCAAGTCAAAGGACCAATTCCACTACCGAACGTTAGAGATTAACCACTAACACTCAGATAGTTATCCATGTGGAATCTCTCAGCGGGTCTCCAATGTTTTGTTCTATAACAAAACATCCATGTGTTCATTTAAGTGTCACCACACTTTAACTTGTGAGATCAGCTACTTACTTCACAAGTAAGAATGCCACACGCGATAGTCTATCCGTAATAACGATATCTGTATCTCGTTATTACTTCGACAACGGACGATTTAAGATTCAGTCATATGTAATTTGTATCTCACAATCACAACTCCTTGTGATTAACAAATCACCAAAACTTGAATCCACGGATTCTATTATTTAATTTATTAGAATATTAATTCAATTAAATATTAGATATTGACATACATATGCATTGATTATATATATTCAAAGTATTTATATCCAAAGTTGATTGGACCTAGAGCATAACACTTACACTACGTAAGGTAATGGCGGAGTTGGAATTCACAAAATCTCATATTATTAAAAATGAAAATTAAAAAAAATAATAAAATTCTCACAAATTTAATATGGGTCAGGACCCCCACTGGCCCCACCTCTCTTCGCCATTGATACGAGTGGTGGGCAAGCATAACTAGGCATCTAGTGTAGCTACCATTGACGAGGGGATTTTTTTTTTTTCATTTGGATGCAGTGTTCTAAAAGGTGCGCTTAGGTATGAGGCGAGGCCAAAAGCCTTATTTGGCGGTCAACAACAGTTGTTGATCGCTAATGCGCGCCTTTTTATTTTTTTATACAATTCTTTTGAAATTAAAAATTATTAAATGCTAATTTCTTTAGTTTACCCTAATTTAAAATTAAAACAACCATTTGAACCCAAAAGTCAAGTAACCAACAAATCTTATTTAAGGTAGATAATTTATTACTATTTACTTACTATTTTGTATTAAAAATTTGAAATTTATATTTTTGTTGGAAATTTTGAAAAAATGTATAAAGTTCGTATAAATCTGTTTTAAATATTTAGGAAGTATTATTTTTAATTGATTAAAAATTAAAATAATATTAAAATAAGAAAACGTATTTTTGCATATGCCTCGCCTAAGCTCACCTAGCCCTGGGCTTGGCCTCCACGCATCGCCATGTATTACGCCTTTTAGAACACTGTTTGGATGTAAGAAATATGTTTGTGGAAAGAATAATACTATTTGTATATCATGACGTGGATTATATTAACTGATTTCCTACTGACTTCCTTTTTCCTCTGTTTTTTCCCTTTCCCTTTCTTTCACGTCTTCATTTTGTGCATCAATATGCAAATCATGATATACAAATAATATTACTCTTATGAAAAATATGGGCATATTCAGGTTACAAGGAATTTGATTGTTTCAGTCGATTTTTTATCTTTTGTAAACCCTTCAACATGGAGAACTAATTTATGTCGTATCAGTCGAATCCTTACTTCGTCACCAACTTATTTATGACCGAATTTAGAAAATTAGAACCTAGATATCCTTTTTCGAAATTTATTTTTGCTCAAGGATCACGAGTTCACAAAGATTTCTCTTAGTTAATACTGATTCTCATTTATGTGACCAAACAATCTTTGTTCGAGTTATTACTTTAGCAATGATTGAATTGAATAACCTAAAACCATTAATAGGCTTACCTACCTTGTTAGGTAAGGAAACAGTCCATGATCATGTTTATGCACAAGATTAGATAATATATTAGGTGTGACAAATAGGTGTATTCTTATATCTTTCTGTATTTCAGTCAAATATACTTTTAACACACGCATTCGTAAAATTTAAAATATAATATTTTTACGATTCTCACTTTCTACGGACCCACGATTCATAAATACCGAAAAGCACTACCTACTTAAACTTTCGATTCGCCCCCGAGCACATCTCAAGGTCGTAAAAGAAGAAGGTGAAAAAATTCCAATTTTGCTTGAAGCTGCCGCCACGTCAAGGGTTCAAATCCTGAAATATGGATTTGACCATTTGGTAAGTACAAGTGTATAAGCAGCCTTCCACCCCATACCTTTGGAGGCATAACCTACAATTTACCTCATTCACCAAGACCCATGGCAGGGTAGGATATGGCAGGTGGGGGTCGACAAAAAAGCCGTTCATCCTTTTTTTTTTTTTTTAAACTTAAAACTTTCGATTCTAGAATAATCTTAATTGAAACAAACATCAAACGTGGAGACTTAACGCAAAACTACCCCTATCAACTTGACATAAGAACTCAAATGATACACGATTTCTGATAGACTTGTTGCCTTCGTTTCTAGAAGAAGTTAAAATAGGTAAAATAAAATTGTATATCAAACAAATTTATTGACCTCGATAGCATCAAAATCTTTCTAGAAGGATAACGTAGCTATGTATAACTTTGGAGAAATCATTGACGTCCATTCGGTGGCAATTAAATGAAATAGAACAAATACAGTCCGCAAATTCTAATTAATGCTATTAAGTACCATTGATATTAAAATATCAGTTTAGATGATGCTAATGTTACACTAAAGGAAATGTACAATTTAATAAATCACTTAATTTTATATTTTATTGAGCGTATTACATACCGTCACCTAAACTGATGCTGTATTACCAACATTGCTAAATAGCATTATTACTAAATTTTGGCATCTTTTTTGGACATCACCGTGTAAGAACTGTATATCCACAGTTCATGAATAACAAGAGAAATAACAATTCTCATAAAGAAAAAAATACTCGATCTTATGGTTGCCAGAAGATCGTAGTTTTAAGAATTAAAAATCATAATTCTACCACCAAGAAATCGTGAAAAAAAAAAAAAAAATTGACACAAGAAAATGCAAAATTTATGGAGGTTCACATTAATGTGAGATTACGTCATTTCCGTTACTATAGTAATTCACTATGATGAAAAAAGTTTACAAGAAAAAATCACACACATTATCGTACGATGTTAATAATTAAGCTGGACAACTTAACACTTAGCGTCTTTAGATATTTTTATATAATAATGAAAAAGAAGAAATCTTTGATATGCTTGCCACGCTATTTTTAAGATGGCGACTATGGAAGGACCTACTTGGCTATACCACGAGAATTGAAGTGCGATAAGTTAGTCCTTGGGAAATCCTTCGAATTCTGGTCACCAACTTTTCAGCAAAATATGACAAACTTCGAATTTTCCCTATAAATTTAACAATCGTGTGTGGTTCAAAAATATTTCCAAGTTTCTGGAAGAATGCAACAAGTCATTAAGATTTTCTGACAATAGGATTTTTCTTTTTCATTGTTTTGAGGCCCTGAATTTCGAACTCGTCTTTTCATATTTGGAGATGTCCACAAGTAATGTTGGTTTTTTCACTGGGTAAAGAATAGCCTTCGCAGAAGGCTTACAGAAATCTCAGGGGTGGGCCCTCCATGTGAATATTTTATTGCAAAAAAAAAAACCACCCCCCATGTGAGATTTATTTTCCTTGTCCAGCGTTAAAAACAGAGTGGAAAAAAAGGGGGTGATATGGTAAGTGTTGATTGAGTGTTGTTTTTTTTTTTTTCAAATTGTCCAATCGTGCGCGACATGTGGCGCACCTGTTTTTGAATTTGTTTTTCACCGTGTCCCTGTAGCATGTTTTCTGACCCCTTCCTTTTCTACACGTAGTGTTTTCCGTATGGGTTCAACTCCAGTCAATGCTAAATTATTTCAAGAACCAAGTCACTGTTCTATATAGTTACTATTCCACTCTGTTTCGCTGTAGCACCCGCTCCTCTAGCTAATTGTTCAGATCCAGTCAATCCATCAATGGGTTTCGAAGTTCATCAGCTTCACTTTCTACTCGTGCCATTAATGTCTCAAAGCCATATTATTCCTTTGACAGATTTCGCTAAACTACTCGTGCATCATGGCCTAATTGTTTCTATCATCACTACGCCCCTCAATGCGATCAGGCACAAAGCGGCAATTGATCTTTTGGTCGAGGCTGGCCTAAAAATACAAATGATTCCATTGGAATTTCCATCTCAAGAAGTTGGATTGCCTCATGGATGTGAAAACATGGATGCCCTGACTTCTATGGAATTAGCAATGGACTTCTTTGAAGCATCTGAGATGCTAGAAGTTCCATTGGAAAAACTTATTGGAGAGTTGGAACCAAAGCCCAATTGTATCATTTCCACTAATGCTCTACCTTGGACACAAAGAGTTGCTGAAAAATTCAACATTCATAGGTATGTTTTCGAAACAATTTCTTGCTTCACTCTCTTGTGTTCTAGGATCATGTCTCGCCACAATGTTCTAGATGACATGGTTTCAGAATCGGATCCAATTTTGGTGCCGGATGTACCACACAAAATCGAATTTACCAAGTCTCAGTTGCCTAAAGCGGGGAAAAGTGCTTCACCGGATGACATGAAAGGGATTGTAGATCAAATAAAACAAGCTCAGAATTCGGCTCGTGGGACTCTGGTGAATACTTTTGAGGAATTGGAGCCATTTTACACGGAAGGATTGAGAAAGGAAAGGAAAAATGTTTGGTGCATTGGTCCAGTTTCTTTATGTAACAAGGAACTTTTCGAAAAGTCTAATAGAGGAAGTAAAGCCTCCATTGATGAGCACTTTTGCACAAAATGGCTTGATTCAATGAAGCCAAACTCGGTTATCTACGCCTGCTTTGGCAGCCTTTGTCATATATCTTTTCCACAGCTAAAAGAAATTGGATTAGGATTGGAAGAATCCAATTTTCCTTTTATTTGGATCATCAGAGGACAGAATTATTCTGCAGAAGTAGAAAAATGGTTATCAGAAGAGAGATTTCAAGAAAGGGTTGAAGGCAGAGGCCTAATAATCCGTGGATGGGCGCCTCAAGTGTTAATATTATCCCATCCCTCCGTGGGAGGATTTTTAACTCATTGTGGTTGGAATTCGACCCTGGAAGGAGTTTCAGCTGGTGTGCCTATGATCACTTGGCCTATGTTCGCAGAACAATTCTATAACGAAAACTTTATCGTAAATGTACTAGAAATTGGTGTAAGAATTGGAGTTAAGGTAATAATGAAATCTGGAGAGGAAGAAGCAATGGTAAAGAGGGACAGTGTAAAGAAAGCCATAGAAAAGGTGATAGGTGAAGGAGAGGAGGCGAATCTAAGAAGGGAAAGAGCTCGAAAACTTGGAAAAATGGCAATGGAAGCTTTGCTAGACGGGGGTTCTTCTTACAAGAATATCACATTGTTGATTCAAGATGTCATGCAGAAAGACATTCTGGGACAGAATTGAGTAGTTCTTTAAACCTTAATATATACGCATGCACATAATAAGGTTAAATACATTGAACTCAGTTCATTATTAAATCTAGGAGCATGTTTTCTAAGGTGGTATATATAGATGGTAGCAGTCTCGCTCAAAGTCGAAAGGAATTTCACATTGTTGATTCTATTGAGTAGTTCTTGTAACCTTAATATATTCACCTATGCATTAAAGTTTAATACATTGCATTCACTTCATTACTAAACTCAAATCCTGTCCTATCTAGTGTTCATTAATGTCCGGTACTGTTACTAAGTATTGGATTCACTTGCAAAGTATTTTATTGAAAAAAGGAATGATTGAAAATGAGTTTGAAGAAAAATTAGTTTTAAAAATTGGAGGGCCAAACACGAGCTAAAGAAGTCTTGTGCAATATTGCTTCCTATTATATTGCTAAAAATATAAGTACTTGAAAAATAATTACGGTGATGTTTACCAATTTAACTTTCTTTATTTTCCGTTCTCTTGAATTAATTTAACTTCTAATTAATCTAAAATTCTTTTTATTCTAATATTCAGATATATATATACTAAGAAAAAATTACATATACCCTTGTATGGTGGATTTTAAAATTTGATTTTTACTAGATTTTGACAAAAGTTGACGAGAGTCTGATTGAAAATTCATGAGATCTATTTCTTATGATTAAAATAGTTCCACTTGCAATAATTCAATTGATTCACCGGGTGAAAAGACATTAGACATTCCATCTTTTGAAACCAACATATTTGATGCTATTTGGCATACAATAATTTTTATATGCCTATTATGAATAGAGTAATGCTAGGAGTACATCACCATTCACACAAAGGTTCACATAATAACACGTGGCAGTTGATCCAACCTTTAATTCAAATTTCATACTTACACATCAATAAGTGGATGACTGTCACATCTACATTATGTGAACCATTATATCATTGGTAATGTACCTCTAGTATTTTTTTTATGAATATGCACCTTCAAGTTGGGTAACTCTCAAATAACTTAAAAGAGAAAAATCTTCTTGATTCTTCAATCTGATCCAGACTTATTGACTTTAATATATATTAAAATTTAGATTTTAATCATTACTAAACGATAGCGGAGAGATTGCTTATCAATTAATCAAGGGCGGAGCAAAACAGGGCTAAAGCCCATTTTGAAGCATGGCCTTTTTTTTTATTACTAGTATATTGACCGTGCATTGATTATGGAAGTAATGTTAGCGTCCCAAAAAAATATATTTATCTGTGTTTTTTGGTAGCATTTTCTTAAGTATTGAATGCATAATATAGGTTTTTTTTGACACTTGACAGTCAATGATTTGGATGAGATGTACTAAAATTTTGCAATAAAAAAATAAAAGTCCAAGCTTCAAGTATATGTCATTTTAGAAAGAAAATCAAATAATAAAAATGAAGGAGATATAAAATTGAATTTTACAATACGAAAAAAAGAGCGAAATCGTAGTCCAAACAAAAGATGTCTCGTGATGAAGCTTGAATTTGAAGAATCTACAAGTCCTATAATGTTATAGTGTTATCACTATGAGAAGCTTTTCTACATTAATAAGAAATAGAAAATTAGACGTCGATTTAGATTAAGTAAAGAGAGTAATAGTATAAGCACAAAGTTGAACCATAAAGTTCTGTGGTGTATTAAGCATTCCGTCTAACACTAGAATGTAATTATTTACCAAGTCAGATAAAACACTTATTGCAGCAAAACCTGCCTTAACAATTTGGTCTGTAATAGGAGGTGATGAATGTTTTATCTCCTTTGCATCCACATCATTTGCGTAATTAATACAAGTTCCTTTTTCCAATGAGTAGGATACCGGTATTATTTGTGGTGGAGAACGCCTCACCGTGAATTTACTGTCTTTCTTGCATTGTTTGAAATCTGTGAATTTACTCCTAATGAAGCTTTAGATACTAAATCGCACGATGCTTGCAAATGTTGGACATTTGTTCTGAGAGGCCATGTAGAAATACAAGTCTCGTCTTCAGAGTAAGTGCATGATCTATCATTTGATGCAGCACTGCATCTTGGCTCGTTTAGGAAAAAAGACCTGGCAGAGTGGGATAGCGTACCAAGCTGCTTTGTTCTTAAAATGGTCAGTAGATTCAGTGTTTAAAATAAGAGTTATATTCAACTCCATAAGTAATAGAAAAAAAAAAACACAATAAATTATTACTATTATCTTAAGTAGCTGACAAGTCACATAACCATGATGCATAAAAGAATACATATACAACAGATAATAGGTTATTGAAACTTAGTTATTTTTCGCAAAAAGAATTTGAAACTTACAATGAAGGAATAAATTATTTTGTATAAAACTATCAATATACTGCTAAGAACCAGATGGCAGAAGAAAAAAATTAATCTCGAGAATGAAGCATGGGTAAGATGAGACAATTGATGCATCTAGCACAAAGAAAATGGGTACCAAGAGGAGAAACATATACTGAAAATTTTGATAAATGCTAGTTTAACACAGATAAATGAAGTTCCAGAAGCTATAAAATCACTTAATATCTACCACACCAGGATTCCAGTTTTGCAGTAGAAATCACCAAAATCACATAGATTAAAGTAAGGAAGGAAAACCTAGAAGATAAAATCAATTAAGTAAACAAGACAAACGAGAAACATAATATCAACAGTTTTCTTCGGACAACACATAAAGCCTTTCCAGTTTGTTATTTTAATCAAAACTTAGCAATTGATCACTTTTGCATTGAGCTGTAAGTTGTTCATACCTTCCTATAGTAGCCATACCAAAGAAGGTGCTGCTTTTGACAAGTGAACAGGTAAAAGGAGAGTTGAATGACGAACAAAAAGTATTGGTTCGAGCTCGATAATAAACAAGGATAAAGTCTCATTTTAACCTAACAATACATTCATAAGAGGTTTAAATGATCCAAAAGAGCTCCGATTATTTTTCTAGTTAAATACCTAAGAACTTACCATTCATTTTTTCAGTCACCCAGTTGAAAGCATGTTAACAAAGATTTATAGTGATTGCAGCAATATTGTAATATCCATAGGATAAATGAAATTTTATAGCTAAGTTGACACTGAAGCAATACTTGAGTAAGTAGAGAATGGAAAACGGGTTCGACAATTAAACAACATAATTATTTAGCCTTTAAAAATAAAAACCCCTGTAATAGATGTGAAAATTGAACATTGAGAATATGAAATTAATAAATGAAGAGACACCTTCCATAGATGATATTTCTAAGGGAAAAAATATGGAGCCTTGTTATTCGTTTATCTGCTTCTAGTTGTGAATCGAAGTGATAACCATTCGTATTTTAACTATATAATTGAGGAAAGTAGGATGATTCACGTGATGACTCTAAGAATTTCAAACAAAATCAACCATCAACACATATATGTAAGATCATACGTACGCCAAAAGTACACTCTAATTTAATTGAATACGAAGGAATTGTCTAAAATATATTGTTTTCTTTAGTTCAGAAGATGTTCATTCTCTTTAAAAGAAAAGGGTAAAAAGAGTTCTACAAATTTGAGTGTAGGAACTTCCATAAATATTCTTTCTAGTATGAAAATAATGTCAAGAAACTCATATTTTGTTTCAGAATACAATTTAAGCGATAATTTTCCTTTTAATTGTATAACAAAGTCATATGCTAAACGTGACACATGTAGTCCTTAGAACACAAAAGATTTGATTACAAACATAGGTAATTCTAAGCACGAATGAGTAATTAATACCTGAAGAAATCAAAGGTAGTATGTGAAAATTATAAGGGAAACTTAATCGACAAACACTTTCTAAAAGTGCTCAGAACCTCAAGCTTAAGAAGCTTTCTTCCAAACTCTGCTCATTTTGTATTTAATATTAAATGTTTAAACATTAATTGGAGAACGAACATAAAAGTTCTGATGAACCTAATAGTTATTCCACATGAACGTTGTTTTTGATTGAAAATAATCAATTAAGGTGACCAACCAAAAATAATAGTATTGGCAGAACAACAAAGATGAAGATGAAAAAGAAACATGTTTGAAGATATACAAATATGTGGAGTTACTAAGCCTCTGTTTGGTTTCCAATTAAAATCTCAAGTCAAAGTCAACAATTAATTTAAATCACATATTTCATGGGATCCACAACTTTTTAACGACACATTTTATCAACTTTTATCAAAATCTACTAAAAATTTGATTTTAATCTCTACCAAACATGGGCCAGAGTTATTAAACTAAACTAAATTATGTGAAAGATAAACCGATTTTATATTAACATTGCTTGATGTAACTAAATACAGTGATGGTAACTATTTGCTACAGGTTAAAACAAAGAATGCATAATAACTAAAGCTTTGGGATCAAAGCATCAAATAACATAAATTGAGAGCAATATAAATTTGACATTTCTAACTTACAATATACAGAGAGATATGTCCATTTGTAATGCTTGCTTCACCACTCTAGCAATTGTTGTTTGGCTTCTTTGGGTAGCTTCCTTTTCTTCCTTCTCTCCAAAACTCTTGCTTCAGGCTGCCAAAATTTGTAATACTTGCTCCACCTACGACATATTAACTAAGCAAGAACATTTTAAGAGTCAGGAATATCAAAATTATAACAATATAAAAATTTGTATATATGCAAGAAACTAAGCACATCGAACTTGCTGGAAGTAGAACATAACTTCAGCAGTCTTCCAATTATGGAAATTGGGATGCAAGAACGAAAATCTGCACAAATAACGACTTTAAAGGACATAAAAAACATGTACAAAAGGGACTTCTGAATGTTTAGTGCAGTCCAACAAATTTTTCGACATGAACATCAACATTTAGAATTTTTTGCAATAAAATTTATAAATAGCTTAACCAGAACTGAAGGCCAAAGTATTGTCCAAAAAATCATACTTGCAAAAGAACAGCGAAATCAAATTTAAAAAAAAATGATATTAAAAATACCAAAAAGAAAAAATAATCTCGAATTAAATGCATATTCTTGCACATATTTTGAAATCGATGTAACAAATCTTGCAACATATAAGAAATTCTAGCAGCTGATATACAAATGCCGAAGAATTAATCAACTATAAATGAAAAATTATTTATTTTCGGTCGAATATAAGCTCAACATATTATTGAGATAAAATTGTTTTGGGTTGGATGTACACTTACCAAAAGGAACTCAAAACAGTTTCAAGAGGTAATATTTTATAACTCACATTGATGAGAAAAACATCATGGCAAATGTGGCCGTGGCACTTTAAAGTAGCCATATTAGTCTCTTTCAAAACGAGGTAAAGCATTTCATTAACACAAGTTCAAGACATATGAATAGAAGCTTCTTCAGAAAATATAACATAAAAAGAAAAGAAGCAAATGAAACGAAACCTTGGTGATCTGTAGCAGAAGAAATTCAATCGAAAAGAAAAGAAGAAGCCCAAATTCCTTTGAGCAAAACATTCTCAAGAATAGAGACCTCCAAATGCGATAATGACAATTTCAGAGAAAATTCAGAATTTGACATTAGCATCTGAGATTAATTTTACCTCCAGTTCAGCCAAGTGTTTTACCTCCTTTTCCATGTCATTCCTAGGGCCTCCACGAAGAAGCTTGTATTCTGCTTCTTCTGCACCATTGCCTAATGCAAAAGGAAGGGCACATACTTTAACTGAAGAGAAAAAAAATGTCAAAAAGTGATAGAATTAAAAAAAGTGGTAAGGGCAGAACGAAGAATCTCTTAGTTGACCCACCATTTACCTCCAACCTTTTTGTAACCTCCTACAGACCATTTGAAGTGCTTTGGATAGCAGCAAAACCAAGCAAATGTTGTATCTCCCGATTCTGTTTATATTGACTTGGGAACGAGCATTTGTAGCAGATAAGAAAAGCTACCATAATAAATATTTGAAATTATAGAGCTAAAAGAACGGACTACAAGAAGCAGCTACATGGTAAATGAGATAAAAAGTCGACGAAAGATCGAATCCTCCTTGGTCCTCAGTGTAGCAAAACTACCAGGATTAGTCTCCATTATTTCTTCACAGGAAAATGGTAATTGAGAGTACGACTCTTTATAAGAACCCTGAAGCTGCTCCGATGAAAAGTGAAACATACGCTCATAGCAAAATGTGGCAGAATTCTGAGCAATTGAGTATAGATAACATCAACCAAAGAATAAATTACAACATAGTGATTTATATGATGTCTTATTTTACTATAATTTCTGCTGAAAGTAACTGTACTATTGGCACAAATGGAAAAATTCAGGGGATAAAATCATAAAATAGAAAGTTGAGAGCTCTATAAGACAATCGAAATTGCAGGATTTGATTAAACAACATAAATTATTTTATAATCTGGACCAAATATAGAAGTTTTACGTTGAAGATATTATAATATTTCAAGTCAAATCAAGCTATTTTTCAGGAATTCGCAACAAGCCTAGGTACGTAATTTCCAACAAACTGTTGAGGTAATCACATCTTTTTTCTCATTTGGAACAAACAAATCACTGTTTGGGTGGTAATGAGAGCCTTTTTTTCCCAGGGCTTCTACTCCACTGTCGTAAAATATGCGAATATGATAAATAATGAGGAAATGAATAGATACAAGTTTTATTAAATTGAAGGACTTAATTAACAGCTTACCAGATAGATAGGGTATGCAAGCAAGGGGAAAGGCATTGCGAACCTCAATTTTTTGGTAACATTATCCAAATTCTTGTAAATCTTCTCAGATAACTGGAAATTTCATTGGAGAAGACAGATTAATCTTGCATTTTCTAGCTGTTGAACATGATAAAATCAAGAAGAAAAGCATTTAATAAATGACTTACTGGATGCCACGATTCATCATTATCGACGTGGCCATGTTCTGATGTGAGTCCTGTGGCTAATTTTCCTACAACATTCACCAGAACAAAATTCATCAGTTTCATGCGGCTCTATTAATAGATTTCTCATAATTAGAAGAAAATATTCTCATACCATCCATGGTAAGGGACAAGAATTGAAGACTGAAGAAGATGTCTTGCTACACTATTCAGCTTTGGATTATTTGAAAAACTTCCATGCCCACTGCACAAGACAAAACCCAGAAAAATTAACCCTCAACACTATAAATTCATTCATTAGGCACAATATGCGAACTACAACGAAAATTAAAGCAAAAAATTACCAGTGATGACCAAGAACAAAAAGAGCCCAGAACAAAGTCCATTGAACAAACCAATACAAAGGCCAAACAACCCAGTTGTTAAAATAAACAGCCACAGCTGCTAATCCAAAAACTACCACAATATCCCTAAATAAAGAATAGATGATTCATAAACTACCTCTTCCAGCTAGGGTTTGCCTGTGAGCATTTAAAGAATAGATGATTCATAAATACGATGTATGTATAAATAGGAAAAAAAAAGAGGATTGAAATGATATAGATGATTAAAATGAAATATGTACGAGTACCTTGTGATGCTATAAAATTAAGGTGCTTGGCAACTGTAAGCTTTCGTATGTACTAGTGCACGCACTGCACGTGCTATTGTTTAATTGGCTATTTATTAGCGTTGAGTGATTTTAAGGTATTAAAAAATGCAGTCAAATGGACTTGCCTCTTCTTTGAAGTTGAAGTCGTAAGTCTTGTCTGATCAAAGAAAACCAAATTCTAAAAGTTAGACATCACATATGCGAGATAAACTCTTTGACCCTGAGCTTATAGACATAATAGAAAAGTGCAATTTGGGAACGTCAGACATTCTAAGTTCCATCAAGTTGTTGAACGGTTGAACCATAAAGTTATCTATACCAGTCTGATCCGTTGGGTCTTGTTTAAGCAGCTACACTTCATCTTTCAGTTGGGAAAATTGATGGAATAATATTTATTGAAGAAAACAATTTTTCGTCTGTTATATAACATAGGCCTAAAATGTCAAGAAAACAAGATTTAAGGCAGTAAGAATCACGCTAAAGTTGAGGAAAACAAACATTTCCAATGAATATTATTTTCATTAAAAGATGTCTTGGAAGCAAGAAATACATTCAAGCCATTCAATAATAATGAACAGAAGTGCTCAAATTTCCTCATTAAAAAAAAAAAAAAGGATTCAGCAAATGAATTGAAGGAAAAAATTAATGAGAAATTACATCTTCTATATAATGTATATACTACTTGTTTTGTAGGAGAATTTAATAATCCAAATACTTTGATCTGAAGTTGTATAAGACATAAATCTGAAACAATGTGAAGGTAAGCTCCAACTGTGGAGCTTATGCTACCCATGCATCCAAGGGTTGTCAATAATCCACCAACGTTCCAAACAATGTGAAGGTAAGCTCCAACTGTTTATGATAGTGATGCACAACATAGCAACAGATAAACCTACAACCAGGCAATCCAATACATCGCTTCCCCTTTGAATTGTAAACTAAAATTTCCAGTAATCATAGTTACTAATCATAATTTTCAAATTATCAAACATCAGATATGAGAAATGAAACATGGCAAGTGTAAAGAAGAAAAAATAAAATCAAATATTTACAAATAAACGAAATCTTCCCTTCTTTCAGAAAGCTTCATAGAATACAATTATAAAACATTCAAATAGTACGAAGAAAAAAAAAACTTAAAACGAGATCCATAGAGAACTTATCTTTCGAAATGTTTATGTAAAAAACAAAATAAAGAAAAAATATACCTCCAGAGAAGTATTGAAAGAATAATTTTTCATTATTACAACCATCCTCCGTTGCATCTATTTGTTACACTATCACATCTTTGTACAAAATAGAAAATATGAATGGATTAATCAGCCAAAACAGAAGATATTATATTTATGCAAGTACAGTAAGTGTATGGAGATGAGGAAAATGAAGCAATTAAGAAGTTCCCCCAACCTCCAAATAGTTCAGATAAATGTAAGGTTTATTGCCAGTACAATGGTTAGATTACGTGTATCAGATAGTTTTTATATAAATGAACATACTATCACTTCATAACCAGTTTTTCTACTGCAAATTATACGACCAAAAATAATTTAACGATGTCATACCAGTTGACACAATCAGACAAAATATAGGAACCAAGTGCATTATGAATAAGGATTTCCAATCAGTTCACAATGTCAAACCAGTTGGGATAATCAGTTGGTGGTTTGAAGAAATCATCCTAATATAAATAACTTCAAAAATTAGTCTGGATCAAAGGAAGACATACCCGCTCGACAATTTCATGTCGTTTAAGATTCCTTGAGAAACCCCCTTGTCGGTGGCACAAAAAGAACAACGCAGTGGGCATCCCACCTGGTTAACAACAGTGGAAAGTAAATGTAATTAAAATACCATTATAAGCCAGTTCGGTATTGTTAAGATAGAAAGTTCTTAGAGGCCACACTAAAATGTTGTATAATCTCAGAATGACAATTCAAATAAGTTTGAGTATCCTATCTTATTTTTAAGGTGCGTCCAAGCAATTAAAACTGCTTGCTTCTTGCTCATAGCAAAGCAAAACTTTTTAAGTTCTTATAACTACTAAAATGAAAAACTTAAATTGCTTGTAAGCTCTTACTGCTTATAAGTGATATAAATACCCTCTAAGATGTATGCTAATTAAGTTCATAAATAGCATTTCCTAAAAGGAAGTAACCTAGCCTAGAAAAAAATTATAAGCTGTGAAAGTTACCTGTGATGAGACACAAGTAGTTAGACGAACAGAACCTTTATCATCGTTAACGGGTATGCCGACAGTTTCGACCAACTTATTGTCCTCAAGCTTTACAAGTAACTGAAAGAGGAAGGGAAATTATGAGAGCAGGATATTGGAAGGAAGTAGGAGAAGGGAATACATAGGGAGAGAGGGAACAGGAAGGAATGAGAGATCGTTTGACAAAATTAATGTTGAATGTACATCAGAAAGCAACAAGTATTCTGCCAAAGAATTTTGAAGTTCAGGAACTTACAAAGAGTCGTATACTCGCATAGACCACAATACTGCGTACATAATTTTGTAAGGGTAAAAATTTCAGATACGTCCAAATCTTGAAATAAAAGAAAGTAAGCATTTTTAGCTGTTTCTTTCAGTGAATTCTTTAAACAGTCTTCTCTCTCTTCGTCCTTGATAACCCAAATAAGAAAAAGCGAAAAGAATATTCAACTTATGGATTTCCAATTAACTAATATACTCTGAAAAGGTCTAAATAATTAAAATGTGGTTTTAGAATCTTCTCAGTCAATAGGAAAACTCTTAATCACTTCAACATTTTCCTACAAAATAATTCAAAAAAGTAGATGAATTAGAAACTGATTTCTCAGAAGCATAAGCAATTACTATAGTCAAACTCTTGGGCAAATACTGGAAAAAATGTAACATACGTCCAACTTTATATCAATCGATTTTGCATTCAATTTTCCAGATGAAATTAACAAAAAACAGCTATAGAGATTTTGTAAGAAGCATTCAGCTTAAAAAGAAAATAAGTTTAAGAACAATAGCCGTGTGTTCACCTTAACTGTACTATCAGCTGCAGTGACTGCCTGAAACCTTGGATAAATGTTGAGCCGGAACTAAAGGGATGACGGACTCCAAGAATCGATTCACCTGTGCTTTACTGTGTATAAGGAAGAGTGCGAGGCACAGAAGCAGCGTCAACAGCATAAAAAGTAATTCAAAATTCACGTTCAGTAAAATAATTTAAAAGTAATTCAAAATTCACGTTCGGTAAAATAATTTAAAAGTAAAGATTTACAGGAGAGTGGTGGAGCTCATGGAGGAGGAGAAAATGGAAGGATAGACACGGGAAAAGAAAGAATAGTTTTCCCACCTTTCCTGAGCAAAGTACCAGACATCTAATTCCCTCTTCAAGATCTGGTGATCATTTTGGTTCTTTATCAGGCGTTTAAATCTGGTCCCTTGTTTGTCAAATCCTGGATGGCCTTGAACATCGTCAAACTCGGATAAATTAGACTTGCAGTCCTTGTGACGAAGCAAGTTCTTTGGTGACATCACAATGAGAGGCTTGCGGAATTCCATGTGTATCTGGGGCATAAAGATGTGAAAGATAAGAAAATCAAGAAAACCTATATAAGAGCACAAATATTTGCTCAGTTAGTTCTACTTACTTGATGCGGCAAAACATGGAAATAATTTGCAGGAGTCGTGACATTCACCACCTGCCAATTGCACTCCTGTATTTGTGTCCTAAGGGTAGGATCCATCTCAGGGATAATATTTGATTGTCATCACTCATCTGAAGTCAATTTATAATTTGATGGGTTAAAATTCAATTCCTTGGACAAGCAACCAATTGAAGTGAACTAAAGTCAGAAACAACAAACTTGCAATGCGGTTGCAAATATGATGATCATGATGTGTATACTTCAAATAAATGTATAAGTAGTCCAAAAGTAAACAATTAAAACCCAAAGAAAACAAAAAATGGGTACAAATGTAAGTGTTTCATAACCAAAAAGAAAAAGGGTAACACCTGGAGGAAACGTTCCAAACGTGCACTTGAGTGTTCAGGGCCTTGGCCGTCATAACCATGAGGTAGAAGAACAACTAATCCAGTCTGCTGCAACCGTTTTGACTCCCCACTACTGATAAATTGATCAAATATCACTTGATTACCATTGCAAAATCACCAAATTGGGCTTCCCACAATACCAGAGAGTTGGGGTTTTCCATGGAATAACCTAATTCAAATCCCAAAACTCCAAACTCTGAAAGAGAGCTGGCATGCGAAAATGAAAACATTAAACAAATTACCGGAATCTACACAAAATTTGCTAAGTGTTTGAATTACATGTGAAGGAACTCAAATGCTAGGCAGTGTCAAGGTAACAGTGCATATATCAGGGTAGGACTGGCTTTCAATCAGGTAACTAAAGATCAGAAAGATTGATTTAATTTCAGAAAGTAAGAATATTATGGAGTGCAGGAGTATAAAGCACTTGATCAATCCTGTGTCACACAGTGGGGGCGGTTTCCGTTGGATAATGGCTGGAGAAGCTAAAGGGAAGCTCATCGACGAGAAATTGAGGGATTGAAAACAGGCAAAATGAAAAGAAATGGAGCAATCGATTTTATTTTTTAGGGATTCGTGCCAAAACGAGGTCGTTTAATCGGACGAAAGTGTGAACAGTGTTTTCAAAAGCTGTCTCTTCTATTGTATAATACTAGTGGCGCACGTGCGATGCACGTGTTAAAGTTTAGTTGGCTACCTAATAGCGTGCAGTGATTTCTAGTTATTTTACACAAACTTGGGACCAGATCTTCGTTTCAAGATTGCACTATAAGTAATGTAATGTTTGTAAGGGAATAAGAAGTTGTCTTCTCTTTTTAATTTCCTAGAAAATAGAGATGAAAACATATGTTTTCAAAATTTCTAACTACCCTCTATCCTTTTTAACAACAAAGTATAAGACCTGGTAATTCAAATGCTCAGAAGAAAATGCAAAAGAAGGAATCGCATTACAAGATATATCGCAATTGTCATATATCTCGAGAAAATGAGTGCTTCACAAACATGTGAGCAACACTCTCCGGTCTGCACGCACTTAAAAGTCGCCTTTCTCACCTAATTTCAAGGGCAAGCATGGGGTCAAGAGGATAAGCTATTGCATGGAAAGGCCGCACATGATTGGGATAACTGACATCTAAAATGAAATAAATGATGAGACGAGCTTTATTGATAAAGATAGATCATATCCTATACTTTGCAAACACACTGGAAAAAATGAAAATCAGAAAATGTCACTAAAAGAAACTTCCACCAAATATAACCACCACAAAACATAGCATCCAAAAATAATAACTGCACAAGTAACATGAAAATGAACTGACAGTTGTAAAAATGACAATTACCTATAACAAAGTCAACAAAGAACATATCATGCAAAAAACGGGTTCACATTTTACTATTTTTTAAAGTCATGTTATATGAGCCCAATTTGAATAATAACAAGGTCAAAATGGTTATCTCTCAGCTGCCACTGGAAGCACACCTTTGGGGTCGAGTCAGAGGAACAACAACTGTAAGATTCCGAGAGCTAGCAGCAGCAACCATTTCCAGACCTTTGATCAGGAACTCGGAAACTTAAAATTGTCTTCAACCCAGGAGCAGGCTCATCAATTGTGACAGTGGTGAAGAGTTGGCATTGGTTTCATAAATCAGTTATACAATTGAATGGGAATATATATATTCAACCTGCCTGAAACCACCTTTTCTAAATCTCGATCCACTGTTGCCAAATATAAATCATATAATCATAAAAATAAATTAAATGCCTAAAAGTGGAAAATTAGGAACTAAATGTGTAGTACAAATGTGCAACACAAAAATTACCCAAGCAATTGACATCAATAGCCAAAATTCATATTAGTGACTGTCATGTTACAAACTGAAAGAAACGAACATCTTCAAACATGAAATAAAGGAATAAGGAAAACTAATCAACAAAATTTATATATTGACACTTCTCTTATTATGACACCAAGAAATAGAAATGAATTATCAAAAACTCATTCGGAATATAAGTTTTTCATTAAGAAAAATTTCTTTCATAGCCAATTTGGAATCGTGGGAGACTAATACAATATGGTTCTGGTCTTTCACGGAAAGAAGGGTAAGAATGAGGAAATGGGATGAGCCAGATTTATAAAAAAAATATAAGGATTTTAATGTGTGAAACCATGGAAGAGCTTAATCAAGGAATAAAGCAATTTAAATATGTTCATGCTAGATTTTTGCAGGATGTAAGTTATATACATTAACTTCGTGCTTTCGAGTTATAGGGGGATAAACAAAATTACATATACGATTCACTAATAGCGAACACTGTTAAATTGTTTAACAAATTTCACAAATATAAATTTCTCGTGGCTCTTATCATGCAAGGAATTGAATTATTCCCTCAGGTGACAAATTACAGTTCAAAACACAAAGGTGAGATTTATTCTGCTTTCTAAAATGATAAATCAAACCTATACCAAATCATCCGGTATTGTTGGTGAGATTTATATGTTCTGACTACATCCATGTTTCTTTAATGAACAAGATCACAAAGAATCTTTATTTATCGCCTAAACATGCCAAATTCAAAGAATAAATAAGTAATTCTAGCCAAATGACAAAATTCTCTAAGGCCATGTCAATTATACATCAAAATATAAACAAAGTAATTTAATAATTTAACTCCCAGAACAGGGAAAGGAAACTGCACCCATTTAATTTGACATAATAATAATAATAATAATAATCAAAATGTATTCAATCTTACTTCCATATCTAAACAAAAAGATTAAATTTGGTAAATTATCTAATGTCAGATAAAATCCTACCACCATTTTGCATATTAATTCACTCTCACATGACTTAGAACAGAATAAAAAGTGTGTTTGCGGTGGTGGGGGTCCTAAATAATGTAGAAATAAAATTTATACAAATAAAAGAGAAATCACCAGAATCGTTGCCGTCTTCAGCAATTTCTTTTTGAACTACAATTGATGAATCCTTAGAATTCAATCCTATTAAATTTCTGTCCATATGTCAGATTTCCAGAAATGTATAGACCAAATTCAAGGAAGAAATATAAAAATATACAAAACTGTCTCCAGTTCTCCCTTCGAGTTCCGGCCTTCCATTTCTGCGAAATTACCCGGCGGAAGAACCAAAAGCAGAAGGGTTTTTTTTAAAAAAAAATGAAAAATCTCCGCGTGCGTCGCGGAGATAAAATGCCTCCGCAGCGTGCAGAGGCATACCGACTTGAAGCCATCATTTTCAAGCTGCATCTCTGGTTTCCTTAATTCAGTCGGGATTTCACAATTCTGAGCATTTGACCCACCCAAAGGGAACAGTGTTTTCAAAAGTGGCTCTTTTATTGTATAGGGATAGTTTACGCACGTGCGATGCACGTGCTACATTTTAATTGGGTATTTAATAGCATGAAGTGATTTGAAGGCATATTTGACAAACTTTACTTAAGTAACTTTTAAGTTTAGCCAAACAACAATTTTGTGAGGATGAAGAGGAGGCATATTTTTTAATTCTTCTTGCTTCAGCATAAAACCAACAGGAAGACATGCATCAAATGTGGATAATAAATAGTTGAGGAAAGCAGAGAGCTCCAAAAACATCTGTAATTTGAACCATAGCACAGAAAGATGGAAAAGACTTGCCAACTTCAATGGTTGTTTCTCATGATTCAACTATCTAATTCAAACAAAAAGGTGTCGTTGCAATTTGTGACAGCATGTACCTACACAGACTAAACTATATATATAGGAGTTTTATGACCAATGAGAAAAAAGAAACAAGCAAGATGTCATTGTGGAATAGGTGATAAAAATTTTTTACTTTTAATTTTCAGAAGTAGCTATTCCTCTAAAAAAATCTAAATCATGAAAAATAATTATACCACTTAATTGAGCAAAACACAATCAATTCAGATGAGAAGTTAAAAAAAATGAATATTGAGCAACTATATTTTTCCTGTTAACTAACCCAGCAAAAATAAACATAAAAAGGAGAGAGAGAATTCAATCTGGAAAAAAAAAAAAGATTAACAGACAATAAAGATAGCCCATTATATGCATATTTATGAAGATTAAAAGGCGACATATAGGCTTTCTTGAAACCTTTAAGAAGCTAAATTCCAACAACAAATGTCGAATAATAGTAAGCACTACTAAACATTACAAAAAATACCATAATTTTTTTTCCAAATAAAGATAAGAGGTTGAGAAGCCTAAAACTTTATTAGTTAGATATACGCATAGGTTGAACCCAAAACAAATACCAATAGACCAAAGATGGAGCATAAACATTACAAAATAAACAAATACCAATGGAAAAACAAATATAACAGGTTAATTTTCACCAACTGAACAAAAAATGACATAGGGTAATTAAACCGCAAAAAATATATAGAAGAAATTCGAGAACAACATTTAGAAGTGCTTAGTTTGGAAAGAACTTCTGAATGTTTCACTTTAAGACAGAGAATGCACAAGAAGAACAAGTTAAACTTCCCAATCACAATGCATTATCTTTCCATTCTATTTAACAAAACTTTATATCTGAAGAATACAATAAACCTGATGTTAACATCCGTTACATTTCTGAGAATGAAACAAGAATAAAATGAGGGAAAAACGTACAGTTGGACCAGCAAGCGAGGACGTTCCAGAATCGATAATAGTAGCACAACCACCCTTACAAAAACCTGAAGGTAGAATTGAAAATGAAGTGACATGATTGAAAAACAAGAATTCTGTATATTTTAGGTTCAAGTTTTTCGTAACAAAATAACCTTCTTAACTACAATAGCTGTGGATATTACCTGTTGATACATTTCCTATAAGAAAATCTCCCATTTCGAACTGGTATAAGAAAGATATACACACATGAGAACAAGAGGAGATGTGGTGGAGAAAAATGAGACAATTGAGAATTTGATTTTAGTTCATGCAGAATAACCAAACTACAAGTAAATAAGCTATCTTCAAATACCTGCCAATAAGCTTTTTGTGGCACGGGAACATATTTATGGTCTCCTTGTAGTGTTTGGGGTCAACACCACCAAAGACAATCTCACCACCCTCTTACTCGCTTCGTATCACGATTAAGCCAGAAAGAGAATACTGGCTCATCAACAAGACCTTGATCGACCATGTTGTACCTGCAATTTGGAATTAAAATCAGTTTACCAGTGGGCATTAAGGGAGGTGATCATAGGAAAAGATGAAACACATAACATTGACTCAATCACTTGAATCAAATGAATACCAGACTGGCACTTGATTGCCAACTGAAATTTCCTGGAAACCAAGCCCAAAGCATTCCATCAAATTTGGCTAGTTTGGCTCTCTTGTAGCCTCAATAAAAAGCTGGAAAACAAAATTTTAACATTTTGAGTACAATCATTTGAAGTACAGTAGACACAAATTAGGCTTAAAAAAAGGGAACTGACTTGATATTTAACCACAACATCACCAACTCCGACATTATCTTGGCTGAAATGTCCAGAAATCGATCCAGAACATGGCTTCCCTGAATCATGGAAAGTTTCAGTTTATATAAATTTAGGATTGGCAACTCAACATGTTCTAAATTGTCCACAATCATCAAAATAGTATGTAAATAAGCAAATATGTCAACATACCATTCTTTGTATATGTACTGGATTTGCTGGCCTTGTACTTCGAATGGAAATAGCATGCAATCTGCCTGGGAATTTAATTTGCTAAGCAACTGAATAATGAGAACCAAACTCTTAAGGAATAAATATTTTTAGGAATAAACTTACAGAAAGATAACATTTTGAGGAAGGAACCCATAAATTGGAACTGCCAGTATCAAATATCACAGTGAAATTCTGAGGGGGTGACCCGATACTAATCTCTCCATAGTATTGAGCATCCAAGTAATTTTTCAGATCTACTATGTCTCCATTTGAATGACCTAGCTTGAGCTGTGCATTCTTTAAACGCTTCCCATATTTTGCCTCTAATCTAGCTTGTGTGGAAGACCATATTTTGTGTGTGCAGCATGAAGAATCCGTGTGGACACGGTCTTCAATTATCACATAAGAAAGAAAACATTAGTACAAATCCTACCTTATAACCCGAATGTTCAAAACCAATTGATTGTTAAAGACACCATGACAACAATTTTTTCATCAGATACCGAGAGTTCAGTTCAAAAAATATGATTTCCAATGATTTTCATAATTGACTGAATCAAAAGAAACCATCAAATTGGTGAGGCAAGGAAAAGTTTCAATGACTATTACCTTTTCAACCCATGCTTCATTGATAATGAAGAAACGGAAACCGTCCATGATTACATAATGCACAAACTGACAATTTACATTCAGACCATTATCCCAGTAAAATTCGTTTGCAAATTACTCAATAATCACCAAAAAAAAGGGCAAAAAGATATCAATGGAAATCAATAATAATATCAATACATCTCTTGATGCTCAGATCTCTTGCAACGTTAAGAAATAAAGTAGGTCAGTTCAGGCATTTAATCAAACACATCGAATACATTGCCTTTTTTCAATAAGTCACAGAAATAATACTTTGATGCCATAATAAATTGATTTAGAGCCTGAAATTAACTGGGTGTCATGAGATTAGGTAAAAAATGCACAAAAAATTATCTTCGAATTGTTACAACTCACTATTGTTTTCGCCTGCGCTTTACTGTGTATATGGAAGAGTGCGAGGCAGAGAAGCAACGTCCTTTCATTGAAGAAGAAATCTATTGTCTCAACCATCGAGAGTCAGAACTGAAGGAAAAAAAATAGGCGAAGAATGGAGCTTAGTTCCGGACGTAAAGGAACCGGAGGATAACAAGTCTCTAAGGGAAATTTCATCCCAGTATAGCCATAGCAAACATTGAGTAGATAATCAATTTACTAAAGTTTTTACTCCAAAATTTTCTGAACTTTGACTGTTTTGGAGTACTTGGTAGCTCTTGGATCAGAGCATGCCGTAGAAGCCATGGGGAAGGAGATATGAAAGACCAGCTTCATTCTAATGAGAGCAATTAGGGCATTTGTACACTCCTCCAAGATGGAGGCACGATGAAAGCCAAGAGAAGATAGAAACCACAGTGGAAGCCATGGAGAAGGAGACATGAAAGACCGGCTTCAAACAGGAAATTGGAATTAGAGGTAGAGGGGCTTACAGTGGATGATTGGATCGAGAAAGGGATATGAGATAAAAAGCGATATAGAGAGAGAAATAGAGGCACAAAGACGAATGTTTGGAGAAAGAGAAACGGAGTCGAGGAGAGACAGAAGACACGGAGGCACCGCGAGACCACCTCGTTGCCGGGAGAAAATTAAGAACTCACCTTTCACGCAGGTTGGGGATGGATGAATGTAGTCCGGTGGGGGCAGGTTCCGGTGCCGGAGCTGGGCAGTTTTCCTCTCGCAATAGGGTTTCTTTGTTTAACGACTGGGAATAGATAGAGGAAGCAGACAGGTCGTGTTGGGATAAATAAGGATTTTTTTTTTTTTTGCCAAAGCTACGTCTTTTCGTCGGGAAAAATTGTGAACAGTACCTTCAAAAGTGGTTCTTTTATTGTATAGGGATAGGGAAATAGTAATGTACAAATTAGCATGTTTATAGAAATAAACTAACCCTTTCTTTGATCACATTAAGCACATCTCCAACGGTAGCTTGTTTCGACAATCTAATATTGGGCACCACTGCCTGAAAAGGAACGCTGTGTTAATGACTATATGATGTTATAGAAAATGAAGTCAAGAGGTAACAGAAAAACATACCAATGTAATGGGTTTGAAAATCATTTATTAAACATATCATTTCGACCTATTTATTTACGTAGTAAACTCCCCCCCTCTCAGCTTTGCAAATGTCTCAAATTCTTAAAAATTCTCCCGAACATCGTGTCAAGCAAGGACTCAACTTCGAGTAAAAATAATTAATAAACACTTCAAATAACGCGTAGTCAAGGATTGTCAAACACAGAAATTGATAGAAACGTAAATAAAAAATAAATACATTAAACACAGAACTCACCTTAGAAAGAATTGTAGAAAACGGGACAATATAAAAGATTCAACAAATGTAAACCTCTTAAGACTTTATAATTAAATTGTAGTATTTCTTTGTACCTCATGTACTAAGTCTAAAATTTCTCTATAAACGACATTCTTTGTACAAAGACTATGTAAAGAGATTGAATGTAAAGCTGATGGTCTAATCAAAACTTTTATGCATTTACTTGTTCTAGCTCTAGATAGAGCTACATATAATTGTCCGTGGGAAAAAACAGGATCAGGAAGATACAAACCAACAAAATCTAATGTTTGCCCTTGCGCTTTATTAATTGTCATAGCAAAGCATGGGCGTATTGGAAATTGCGTTCTCTTAAATGGTATTGAATTTTTGTCTCCTTCTAGTGGTATAAAAGGAATTCTAGGTAAAAACACACGTTTCCCATGGTGTTTACCAATAGAAATTTCGGCGTCTATAACATTTCGTTCAAAATTTTTACAAACAAGTCTTGTACCATTACATAAACCTTCTGAAGGATTAATATTTCTGAGGAGCATAATTGGACAATTCTTTTTTAAAGTAAGCTCGTGTGGAGGTATACCATTTGGTGTTAATGTATTTAAGAAATCTTCTTGAATGCTTTGCTCCGTTTTATCTATGGATTCATCGAAACTGTAGTACGTAAATGTTTGTCCTGGAATTTGTTTTAGTAACATTGTGTTTATTTGATCAACAGATTCATTTTTAGGAGTTAAAATAACTCTATTTATCATTGTAGCTAAATTATCTGCGTAATTATGTAAATCTGGGAACACTATGTTCATTAGCTCATTTAAGGAAACTAATTCAACTTTGTAAGGTATGGTTATTTCAGAAGGAAGAGTAATCATATCACAAGAATGAGTGACTTCTAATCCATTACCTATATCAAGTAAGTAATTAGAATAGGATATATCTACTCTCATATTTTGCACTAAAGATAATTTTGTAAATAAAGGCCACAAGTATGAGAAAACTAAACTTGATTTTATTATATCTACTTTGGTACCTTTTGGTACTACTGGCAAGATTTGTCGAAAATCTCCTCCCAAAACTATTACTTTTCCACCAAAAGGTAAATCACAATCGTTAATATCTCGCAGAACTTTATCTAAAGCTTCTATGGTGAAACGATTTACCATAGGAGCTTCATCCCATACAATTAGTTTTGTCATTCGTAAAAGATCTGCTAAAGCTGATTGTTTACTAATAGAACAATTTGTTTCAGATCGGATTCCAAAGGAATTTTAAACTTTGAATGAGCCGTACGTCCACCTGGTAACAAGGATGCGGCTACGCGATGAAGCTACAACCAAAGCAATGTAATTTCTAGATCTTACAAATTGACAACAATTTCTTGTACAAAAAAGTTTTGCCAATTCCTCCAGGACCATCAATAAAGAACATGGAATTTTTTTTATTAAAAACGTTTTCTAAAACAATATCATAAGCTTGTTTTTGATGTTCATTCAAATAGTATTTCTTGATTGGTATCCATGTTAGACACGAGAATTTCGCATTTCTTCAGAAATCATATTTGACAATCTCTCACTTTCTTCTATGTTTATATTGTATGGAACAAATTTATAGTCGTTAATATTCTTCCCTAAAGGTTCGAGTAAGGAACTTATGTATTTGATTGCTTTTAATTCGGCATCGTTATAAGACAAACCATCTCTCATGTAATCCTCAAACATGTGAATCTTAAATTTTTCCCAAAGAGAACACGGGTTATTCGGTGAACACAATAAGAGTACGGTAGCAAAAAGTCTGTGTAATGAGGTAGGCATTTGATATGTAATTGCTTCTGCTAAACAAAGTTCAGAACTATTATCCTCATTTAACAAGCCATGTAAGAGAGTTGCTTCACGAAAAGATGCTACTTGAAGATCATTAACTCTTTTCAAACTGTTAAAGATGTTGGACCTCGAATGTGATTAAGCAATATTCGTAAGTAATATCGTTCAACCTCAGTCGGATTTGCTGTAACAATTCGACCTATTACATTTTTTTGTTTTCTACGAGTCCAAATTTGATTTTGAGAATTCCATACAAAATGAATAGGAAAATCCCTGTACAAAATAGTTCTAGCTAGTTCATCGTGAATATTCATTCGAAAGAATTCTGTTAACATGGTTCGCTGAACATAATCTCTAGAGATAACAGATGGTAAACTTTCAAACTCCCTAAATGTAACAAATTGACAGTCTTCTAAATGTAGTTGTAATGAAATGACAGTCGGGAAGTTTTCAGCTAAAAGGAATCCATAAATTCTCCATGCTGCCTCCGGCGGAGAGATCCAACGAGCTGTTTGATACCTTGAAATTTCATCATATTCAATATCTTTCTCATTAGTATTTATCGAAAAACTTATTCTGTCATGGCCTTTGTAAACATATTTGTATAAATATTTGACAACTTTTATGGTTGAACAAATTTCAACGTTAATATGACAATCATACTTACTTAATAAATAAGGATTATAAGGTACAACCCATCTATTGTCCAAAATGGATCCCCTGACCTTTGCACATTCACCAGTATTTCGTCGTCTATAAATTGGGTAAGAGCTGTCATTTATAGTTGTATTTGTAACGAATTCTCGAGGATATTTATTCTTGCAAGTCTTGTCTTCTTGCATACAAATATTATTAGGATTTAATGATCCACACGGACCATGCATCATGTGTTTTATAACACGGGAACGCAAGTACGGGAAATCACTTTCGCTTGGGATCTCACAGGAAACAATTCGGTCAATTGAAGATATACAATTGTTTTTTGAACTTTTATTCAGAATTAATAGAAAGTGAGAATGTGGGAGGCCTCTTTTTTGGAATTCTATGACATATATGTAAGCAACTACTGTACCAAATATATGTTTTTTTAACAAATCATTCTTTAATTCTTGTAATTTAGATCTAAAGATTCGTGCTATTAAGTCAGGTCTATTTTGGCTCTCATCAATGTGGCGTAATTCTTGTTTAATTTCAGGCCAATTAGGATTACATGTTATTGTTAGGAATATATCGGGTTTACCAAAACGTTGAACCAAAGACATAGCATCCATATATCTTCTTTTATTATCTCTGGGGCCTCCAGTAAAAGATGAAGGTAAAATAATTTTACGACCGATGTTGGAACTTCTAGTCTCACCCATCTCAACGCTATCAACAATTCCTTGATAAAGCTCAGCTCTTATATGTGCTTGATTATTTCGAAAATAATCCAAACGAGAAGTTTCTATCTTTATGTACATGTCAACTATATACTGTTGCAAGAGACGACCAGCATGAAGAAGAATAGAGTTACCTGTATTTCTAATCTGAAGTTTATAACAATAGTACTCTCGGCATGACACAGTTAAACGCTTGCGTTTTCTTTTCAAACCTGCAGCATAATAGAAATATAAAAAAACTGTCAATTGTAAGTAATTAGATGAAGCTAGAAAATGTAGAATAATGTAAAACTGAACAGAGCATAAACCTGCATTTTCTTTTTCAATAAACTCGGCAGCTGAACTAATACTATGGATATCATTAACATTTTCATTAACAATCGAAATGTTAGATTTTTGAGTATCAAAATATTCAATACCCTCATGCCATCCAGGCTCCCCGAATGGGAATAACAAAGGATACTGAAGCGGATCATAACACCCAAAGTAGTAATGGACTTTATGTGCATGACCAGAATGACAATAAATAGATATGTCTCGAATGTGAACATCTGTGTTTGGATCTTCATCAACCCAAACTGCTGCAACTTGAGAAGTTGATGGCGTGTTAAATACCCGTTGGTCAAGACCAGGGTCACAACGTATTTGTATTTTATATGTTTCTAAAGCTTCTATGCTATTCAGTGAGCGAAAGAATTTTGCATAAGGATTAATTTGTAAAATATCCAGTAATTTTTGTAAGAGTTCCTCACTAAATTTGCATGAACTTTGAAGACGATTTTGTAATTCATTTTCAGTATCAAAAAAATATAATTGTAAAAAAGATGGTTTCCCATCAATGGGGACTAAATTATTTATATAATGATAGACTTGACCTTGAACTCTAAAAGTGTAAATCCCTTTATTCATCCTGCACAAGTCTTTATCATATTTTACACCGAACGATGTGAATGCAAAGTGATTATTATAGCTTCTACAAATAGTTCTAAAATGTAGCGACTCATGTGTGCTTGATGTATACAAATGGAAAAGTTCATCAGGTACAGTGTTATTGTGCAATCTAATTTTTCCATTAGAACAACAAAAGCCATTGCTTTCTCTATGAAATTTCTTTGCACCACAAAAACAACAAATTGTAGGGGGGTTTAATACATAAGATTCAGTAAGTACTGGTTGTATCTCAAGTTCTATGACATCCGTGTTATACATTGTAGTTGTAAGAAAATCAAAAGGATCAGCATTTGATTCAGAATTACCTGAAGCAATAATTAAAAAAATTTAAACAAACGAAGACATGATTGGATTATAAAGGGATGTACTAAATTGTTGGTCTGAAATGAAGATGCCAAACAATAAAAGATTAGTGATTAATTTATACCTTCATCCAAAAGATGGAATGTATTTGCTATCACATCATCCAAAGTAGGAGGTAATTCCTCCGTAGGACAACTTGTGTCATTATACCTATCAGCTGGAAAGAACACAAATCATAAAGTACCATTAAAAACTAACAAATGTACGTTCATTATAACCTCGAACGATAATAAGCTTAAAAACTACACTGACGAAAATAGTAAAATAAGTAAAATGTGTGAAAATGTATTTCGTGATAATATAACTTGCCTTGTATTTGTGAGATTCTTCTAGATTTTAATGAATGAGATCCAGATGGTCGATCTAATTCCTTGCGTATTGCGTACATCTGTCGACGTCTTTCATTGCGAGCATCTTTTTTCGTCATTGACAGACTAACATTTGGAACATATCTATTGCTTTCTTTGTTACCATCCATGTGCAAAAGGTTGGCGTTCAACCTTTTTTAAAAAACAATTGTCCATGAGATTTATAATAAAAATTGTGACAAAAGAGGTTCAAAAGAAAGAAAAAACATTGAAAGTAAAATTAACATCGTTAAACATTGAAAAACAACTGGATTTTTACACATGAACTAATAATGATCATCCATCAGCTATCATGTTGTGCCAAGTCCATCGACTAATGATATGTGGCAATCAAATGATTCAGATCCCATGCATGGGAAAAATAAAAGAATGAATCCATTAAGTAAATAGGCCAAAAATGTGTGATTTAGGACGTAAAAAAAGTCACCAAACAAAATATGCACAATGGGAAATTAATACTAAATCTATTCTCGATAAACAATTCTGTATAGTGCATAATGGGAAATCAACACTAAATCTTTTTTTGATAAACAATTCTCATCATCTCTTTTTCGCAAAGGAAGACATCGATTTAGTAAAGGAGGGGACAATTTTAACTGCAAGGCGTTAGAACTAATGGTAGAAGGTTGATACTTCTTATCCCATCTGATGATTACCGACAGAGTACATCATTTCATGACATTCTAATGACCTAAAGAACAAATTAGCAATTTAGCAAGCATCCTTATCTGGATTCATTTAATGGCTTGTTCATTTTGACATTTTGCTGACAAAGCTTCCAATTTGAAACTGATAGCAAATTCCAAGAAGAACTGTTCATGAAATTATGACAATGTCCCATGTGACAAGTCTAAGGCCACTTAGTGAAATTGAAAAATTGAGCCCAGTTCACCATTGTCACATTTTGACAAGATGAAAGAACTATATCTTATAAATATTTGGCACATAAGTACTGTCAAAAAGAATCTCCGCAAGGGAATTATATGTTAGCAATTCACACATTATGCAGGATTTTAGGGTAGAACTTGCAATATCAATGTCCATTGTATCAACTGTCTCTTACCAAAAATGGTGTCTATGATAGAAAAATTAGTTTGCTAAAATTTACATCAAACTTTATTTTCCTTGTAATCTCCTCAAACACACTCAAATCAATGTGCAGAAGTATGTCACAAACAAGAAGCCACAACTATATAACATCAAACATATCTACATATTAAAAGCCAACTCTTAATTAGGTTTTTCTTACAAATTAAGACGTTGAAACCTGATTATTAAGATCAAAAAATATCACATCTAAATAACTGAAATTCACAGGAAAAGATGATAATTACAACTTCGAGAGACTTACTTGAAAGTATCAAAAAATCTCAAAGTGGGTCTGCTCAATTTCTTAAGATTTCAACTGAGAACTAAAGATCTGTTCCAGAAGGCACAAAAAAAAAAGTCAATTCCGTGAAACAATCCAAGAATTAGCACTTATTTTATCAAATAACCAAAAACCCATATAAATATTCAATTTATTAAAACTTTTGACATATTTAGATCCCATAAAAACTTGATAACAAATCAAAAGAATTATGAACTAATTTAAATAATAAGATGCAAGACTGTTGGCTAATTTCCTTAACAAAGAACTGAAATTGTTTAAATTGATTTTAAGAAAATTAAAATTCGAAACAGTAATAAGACCTATTTTTCAAATTCATTAACCCCTAATTTATCAACTGGGAAAAATGGGATCCTGATTGAATAAATTAGGCAATATTTCAATCCATAAAAACTTCATAAAAATATTACAAGAATTATAATCATAAGTCACAAGCAATATGTTTCTACGCTTTTATTGCTTATTTTGTAATTCCACCAAAGCAGTGAACAGAGTCATGAATGGACTTGGAACATTAGAAATTGAAGTGATAAAAATTCCATGTTTTTTTTTATCTATCCACCAATAATGAACAATAACAAAAGGAATAGAGGGATTACCACATTTACTATGAATAATTTTTATGTATGCAGCCTTTTATTTCATATTCACACAACATTCAGACTACACTCAATGCCCCTCCAGTCCTCCCTTATCAAACACAGTCTTATTGGTTCTTGTCCCCTTCTACTTTATTTTCTTCTCATCTTCTTATGCTTTTTAAATATTTTTTAACACTGTTTTTATTCCTTTAGTAGATTTCAACACTAAAGTTCCACTAATCTCATTGAGTTCTAAATGCGAATTAAGGAATTGGTATGAAGTGCTGTCACAAGAACTTGAGCATAGCCCTCAGCAGATGGTGTTGACATTGTGAACTATACTTCCCAAAAATTGACTTGTGATGTATGGAGATGCTACTACTTTAATAAAAGTTATAGCTAGTGGGACAGCGCAACAAGCCCTTTCTCACCCACGATCAAGCCCAAGAATCCACTCAAAGCAACTATACCTTTCGGCTCTTACTTCAAAGTATCCTTACGACATAAGTCCACCCTCATGTTCAAGTGATGCTCCACATCAACTTGCTTCTTCTTGCTATAGAAACATCTTTTCAGGGCCATTTATTTTATTTCTCATAGATTATCACTCTAGCCATTTGGAATTATAAGTGCATATCAATTGATCATTCTCCTGCATTTTCCTCAACTAAGACATCCTAAAATAAAAGAATTGTTGATACCTCACAAACATATGAGTTATTTTCTCTGTGCCTTCTGCAAATAATTCTTGGCCAAATCTACTATATCTCCAAGGATTTGGGGACAGTAAAATGTTACTAAAATCAAAAGCTTCCCAGCCTTCAAATCCCATCCTTCTAGTGACAATAAATAACAATTACAATAATATAAATTATAAATGTGATTCTCAGCATTAAGGAAAATATTCCTGCCACGTCAAGCAACAGTTAAAAAAAGGCCAAATTACACTAACAAATTCTTATGACGTATCCAAATCACTTACTTCACAGCTTTCATTCTATTAGCAGTAACTCAAAAGTGAAATAGGTATAAAATATAGGGCACAGCTAATGAAAGATTTGGGGAAAAAAATTTACGGGTGAGCTATGAGCGTGCAAGCTTTGACAGAGAAAGGGCAGACTGTGAACTGAAGAACCTGAAATCGCTCGGCGGCACGTTTGGCTTTCAGATACGCTGTCTCTTCGGTGTCGATGGGGAGAACCCTTTGCGATGTAGCGGAGTATGCACCGGTTTGCTGCAACGGCACGGCTATGAAATCGGAGTTGGATATGTGAGTCTTTATTTCTCCAAAAGCCTCTGAGAAATTGGATTTCGTCGCTTGCTTTATCCACCCCTGGTTCTGGTCGCAGCGGTTCGGGACCGCTGGAGGTCGAGTTGTATGATAACACCAAGAAGCTTAGGCAAAAATAAGCTTAGGGTTTTCGTCCAGTGCCAACGGGGAGGGAAAGTCTGCGAGAGAGAGAGATGTCGAGAGGAAAATAAGCTTAGGGTTTTCGTCCAGTGCCAACGGGGAAGGGAAAGTCTGCGAGAGAGAGAGATGTCGAGAGGAAAATATCTTTTATTTCGGTTTCCAGCCAAAACGACGTCGTTTCTGCCAAAACGACGTCGTTTCACTCGGACGAAACTGTGAACAGTAATTCCAAAAGTGTCTCTTTTATTTGTTAGGGATATATATATAGGGAGATAGGGATATACTCTTTCATGAAACTGTTTCTATTGGATATGGTAAAACAAAACATTCTATGAATTTGAGTATAAATATTGGCCAGTTGGGCCTATTGGGAAAAAAATGAGAGAAATGCTATTCATCCCCATTGGGGATGCATCTCCAGTCTATGTGGCGTTAATGTGACATTAAATGATAGGTGAAATTAAATGAGTCATTTAATTTCACATTTCATTTAACCAATTATTTACATCCACATAGACTGGGGATGCATCCTCACTGAAGATGAATAGCATTTTTCAAAAAATTATGTTAGATGAAAGTAACGCTTATAAATATAAAATTAAATAAAATTGAGATATAATTATTATGATAAATATATTTGAATGTTTACCCATTATTTGCACAAGATAAATAAGGTACAATTTCAAATGTCATCTGTTTGTCTTTGTATTTTCTGAGATCTGGTTTGCTGGATGAAAATGTTGGAGAGTACAATAATACATAGATATAATTAAATGTTATGCTTGCATGTGTTTTTATTTCATTTTCTGTATGGCTATGATTGCTGCAATAATATACCTGGAATCTCCATTCAGGAAAATTAACAAGAAAAAGATACCCATTGTTTTCTGGATATGAACTTGGAATTAAGAAGTAGTTGCAATGTATCCATGGACAACCGGCAATTGGGAGGTCGCCAATCATGTATCTTTCTAAACGAGAGGTGTGTACATCACTGGTATTTCTTCGTTGTTCGTTTACCATCCGCATGTGATGATTAACACAATCTCTGTGAAATTCGAAGTCCATAATTGCATGTTCTTTAGAGAAGAAGGTACAATCATTATTAATCAATTGTCTAAGTAAGCGTAATTCCAAGTTAATATGCTGATACAATAGATAAGTGTAAATTAGATATATTGAATAAAGAAAAGAATATATAACTATGAATAAACTTTATTGGACTAACTGCAATATTAATATCTGTTGGTGGGTCTAATAAACTTTTCAATACATCTCTTCCGTATGAATTGGCGTTCCCAACTTCCCAATATGTACTGTACAATATAAATAAACCTGTTAGGAAATAAATGATATGGAAATTATAATATTAAAGTTAGCATGATAAAGTTTGAATTTGTTACCCAGATGGATGTTTTGCTATCCAATCTCTGATTGTATGATATTTCTCCATATAGTAATCTTCTAAAGGATAACTTGGAACTTGTATCTTTTTGCCCTTACTCTTTTTTCTTTGGGATGAAACTTGTGTTACATTTTGAACATGTTGAAGTTGTTGAGAAATTGAAGTATGTTGTGGTTATGCTGTATCAATCGCATTTTTATGGAGAGGAATATCTTCATGGAAGGAAGCTATAGCAGCTTCCACATTTGATTGCCAAGCAGACATTTTATTCAGCATATTGATATTTTCTTCTTCAATATAAGATTTCACCAAAGTTAAACTGGTATGTACATAGTGTTGCATGTTAGATTGCATGGTTTGGTAGAATTCTTGTTTTGAATGTTGTTGTTGGTTAAAGAAATGTTGATGGCACTTTTGTTGTTGTCCAAATAACTCCTTCTGATTTTGGAGAATTGTTTCATAGTGGATTTGTTGTTTTCTACATACATCTGACACTATATCTTCCCTATATTTATTCATTTTTTCTTCCATTTCCTCCCTAGTTACATAGTTAATATTGATGGAAGTAGAACTTGGACCAGGTTCAACTGAAGTATGGATTGTTGGAACATTAGGATCAATTGGGAAGTTGTTAGTGTCATCTTCGGCTTCTTGAATTGCTTGCGTCATATTGTTTATTTGTCCATTCACAATACGATCTAATATGTTGTGAGGGTTATCTTGAGGCAATGCAAGAGTTGTGTACCAGAGTGCCCGTGATTCTTTTTCTGTAGGTTCTAACAATGTAGATTTCCTGTCTTCAATCCTTTGGAAGACATAAACATCACCAGTTAAGTCTTTTGGGCATAAAAACACGATAGATTTCAACAAACCACAAAATTTAACAAAAGCTACTTGTTCCCGGAGATGGATTTATCACTTACTTGTAGGTCAAATAAGTTTTTATGACACTCTGCTAAAGATTGATACACGTGGTTTACAATGCAACAAGGAATTGAGACTATAGAGGATGAAAATGAATTTGCTAGCATGCCAGAACAAGAATAATAAAAGAAGCTATCAAAATCCCAATATTAATTTCATAATTAGAAGGCATTAATATCACATGTGAAGATAACTGAGAGCAACTAGTGTTTTAACATATCTGTATAGTAAAAGAAAAAAGAGTGTTATTTAAACTACAGACATCTATTAGTTGAATTCAACATATATATGAAAGTTTGCATTGGGCACTTTAGACGCGCACTTCGCACGTACGCATAGTCACGAGGAGCTGTGGAGCCTAAAAGTTTTCATAAATGGACTCATAGTTCGATGACATGGCAATGGGAGGCTCGACGAATAGGCATCCTAGTGGCACACACGTAACAGGTTGTGTCATTTCGTCCTGCGTGGCAGTTGGTTCAGTTGGACGTACGCGTGGCATCTGCATGGCTAGTGACTCTTCAGAAATTGATCAACAGGCATGATGAATGGACACTACACTTCTTGGTTTAATCATGAAATAGTGCGATCCAATGGCTAAAACGTATCAGACCAAGTGGTACACTAGTTCATGAAATGTCACACACCCATTCAATGAGACACTTCAATATCTATAAATAGAGACATTTAGATTCGTTTTTGTACACCAAATCAATTAATATATTCTTGATTTCTAAATTCCTTTTCTCTCCATATTCTGCAAAAATACCTTCAATATTTTCGTTGTTATTCCATTCGAGTACGTTCATTCTTTGGTTCAACCGATAAGGTTGGTATTGTGCAATATCGACTTTGGAAGAAGTATTGTCTCTTAGGAGACAGACATCCATAATCCTCGTTTGCGTTAGTCGAATTTCCCTTGGCATATCTCGCTTCATCTTCTACTCTTATTTTCTGTTATTTTTATTTCTTCTTTCGATTGCGTTAGTCGAATTTTCGACAACAATCTTAAGACAGAACTTTACTTTCTTTCTTTCTTCTACATTTCTCTTGTTAATTATTTTTTGTAATTGTGGTTTTACAGAAAATGACTAAGATAGAAAATGCTGGAACGAAGAAATTCATTGTCGGCAAATTTCTGGACTTCAAGATGACTGATTGAAAGACAGTAATGAATCAAATTCAAGAGATGCAAGTTATACTTCATGATATTGAAGCTGAATGCATGATTTTGTGAATCTTTCTAGATTGCTGCTATGATCGAGAAACTACCTCCACTATGGAAAGATTTCAAAAACTATCTCAAGCATAAACGCAAAGAGATGACGATGGAAGATTTAATTGTTCAACTTCGCATTGAAGAAGACAACCGAGCTGCAGAAAAGAAGAATCATGTGCGCAACATGGACCCAAAGGCTAACATGATGGAAGACTCGGGGTCTAAGAATAAGAAAATGAAGCGTTCTGACTCATCCATGGACAAATAAAAAGTTAACAATGCAAAACGGTTCAATGAAAACTGTTATATTTGTGGGAAGTCGGGACATTGGGCTAAAGACTGTCAAAACAAAAAGAAGAATACACTCAAGCTAATATAACCGAAGTGGATAATATTTCTACAGATGTTGGAGACATCAACCTATCCACTGTTGTTTTTGAAGTTAACTTGGTATCTAATGCCAAAGATTGGTGGTTGGACACAGGAGCCACTCGTCACATCTGTGCTGATAAGGGTCTATTTTCTGAATATAAGACCCTGAATGATAATGAGTGCCTTTACATGGGCAATCCTACAATTTCCAAAGTTGAAGGAATTGGAAAGGTTATTTTGAAATTCACATCGGGGAAGGAACTGACGTTGAATGAAATTGTACATGTCCCATATATTAGAAAGAATTTGATTTCAGGAGCTATCCTTAGTAAGAAATGGTTTAAAATAGTGTTTGAATCTGATAGATTTGTACTTACTGAGGGGGCATGTATGTTGGGAATTGTTATTTACTTTATGGTCTATTTAAGGCCAATACTGTTGTAGTGGACAAAAATTCCACATATTTGTATCCACAAGTTATTAATAAAACTAATAATTCTGTTTACTTGCTTGACTCTTCGAATTTATGGCATAGCAGATTATGACATATAAATTGTGCTTCCATATGAAAACTTGTAGGTTTAGGTCTTATACCTAAACTTGAATCCGAAGATAAACATAAATGGAAAATTTGTGTTGAAATAAAATTTGCTAAAAAAACCTTTTAACTCAATTGAAAGGAGTAGTGAACCTTTATATTTAATACATAGCGACATTTGTGATCTAAAATTTGTTCAAACTCGAGGTGGTAAAAAATATTTTATCACGTTTATTGATGTTCACAGTAGGTATTGCCACGTTTATTTATTAAGTACCAAAGATGAGGCATTAAATGCATTTGTTACTTATAAAAACGAAGTTGAAAATTAACTTGGAAAAAAATTAAGGTATTAAGATCCGATAGAGGTGGTGAATATGATTCATCCATGTTTAACGAATTATGTGCTAAATTTGGTATTATTTACCAAACAAAAGCTTCTTATACTCCGCAGCAAAATTTGATTGTTGAGAGGAAAAATAGAACTTTAAAAGACATGGTTAATGTTGTGCTTATAAGTTCTGGATTACCACAAAACTTGTGAGGGGGAAGCAGTGCTAATTGCTAAGAAAATTGGTTCGATACCTTATGACATATGGAAATGTAGAATGTCTTCCTACAAATACTTAAAAGTATGGGGGTGCCTAAATAAAGTGGCTATTCCACCTCCTAAAAGGATTAAGTTGGGTCCTAAAACTATTGATTGCATTTTTATCGGATATGCAATAAATAGTAATGCGTACGAGATAATACTTTTGAAAACAATATAGAACATGAACCAAGAAGGAGTAAAAGAGCAAAGATTGCTAAATCCTTTGGTTCGAATTTTATATCTTTCATGATTGAGAAAGAGCCTCAAACATTTAATGAAGCTATGACTAGTCCAGAATCTATATTCTGGAAGGAAGCTATAAATAGTGAAATTGAATCCATTTTGAGTAACAATACTTAGCAATTGATTGATCTTCCTAAGGGAACTAAACCAATAGAATGCAAATTGATTTTTAAAATAAAGTTAAGAGCTGATGGTTCAATAGATAAATATAAGACTCGACTGGTTGCAAAGGGATATCGTCAAAAAGAAGGAATTGATTTCTTTGACACATATTCTCAAGTAACAAGAATTACTTCTATTCGAGTATTAATTGCTATTGCAGCCTTATATAATTTACATATATATCAAAAAGATGTTAAGACCGCATTCTTGAATGGTGAATTAAACGAAGAAATAAATATGGAACAACCAGAAGGTTTCACAATAAAAGGACAAGAGAACAAAGTATGCAAACTTGTTAAGTCCTTATACGGTTTGAAGCAAGCTCCTAAACAATGGCACGAGAAGTTTGACAACGTTATGATTAGGAATGGTTTCATCATAAATGAATGTGACAAATGCGTATATTCGAAAAAAATCGAAAAGAAATACGTACTCGTCTGTCTATATGTTGATGACATGCTTATATTAGGGACTAATATAGACGTTATCAATAGAACAAAGAATATGCTTACCAATAACTTTGACATGAAAGATATGAGTGAAGCAGACTTGATTCTAGGAATGAAGATATTTAGAACATCAGATGGAATATTTTTGTCTCAAACCCATTATGTTGATAAAATAATTGAGAGGTTTAAGACTCATAATATTAAAAAAACGAGTAACACATTTCTTCCTCATGTAGTTCTTCACAAGAATAGTGGAAATGGAAAATAGCAGTTAGAATATTCCCAAATTATTGGTAGTTTAATGTACTTAATGAATTGTACAAGACCTGATATAGCTTACTCGGTGAGTACGCTCAGTCGTTATACAAGTAACCCAAGTAATCAACATAGGGATGCATTACTTAGAGTTTTAGGATACTTGAAACGGACCAGAGAGTATTCATTATATTATAGAAAATACCCTCCGGTAATTGGAGGATATAGTGATGCCAATTGGATATCAGATACAGACGAATCTAAATCTACCAGTGGCTATGTATTTACACTCGGTAGTGGCACTATATCATGGAAATCTTCTAAATAAACGTGTATAGCTCGATCTACTTTGGAATTTGAGTTTATTGCTTTAGATAAAGCGGGAGAAGAAACAGAATGGTTAAGACATTTCCTAGAAGATATTCCTATATGGCTAAAACCTGTACCGGTTATTTGTATTCATTGCGATAACCGAGCAACAATAGCCAGGGATGAAAATTTTGTGTACAATGGTAAGTAGAGACATATCCGCCGTAGACATAATACCGTTTGACAGTTGCTTTCAAATGGAACAATATCAATTGATTTTGTCAAGTCAAAAGAAAACCTAGCGGATCCGTTTACTAAAGGGTTATCTAGAAAGTGTATAGACTACGCATCGAGGGAAATAGGTTTAAAGCCTAAAACCCAATGAGTCATCTTAACGGAAACCTAACCTGGCAACTGGAGATCCCACGGACTAGGTTCAATAGGAAAACTAATTATGAATTACTTGATAAGAGCACTTAGGAGTTTAACTCCTTCCCATTTCTATGATGCAAAAAATGCTGCATATGAAGTTTAAGGATAAACTTTGCTTTTAATGATGACTATAAAGGGGGTATTCTTCGAACTTGACCGGTTCTTTGAGAATTTACTTAGGCGAATTCTCTAAAGCACTCGCAAAACCCAAGTAGTTCAGGGTCGAAATAATGAACACAATAGAGAACCAAATTTTGATATGAGAAATAACGTGTTTGGTCTATTGTTTGAGCTTGCAATAACGGTTGACAGTTCAAAACCTTGCGTTCACTGATTAACTAAGTGAGTTCGATAGATTCTTACTAAAGAAAGTTCAAAGCGAAAGTTATCTATCTTGATGCGTTATCTTTCAGATAGTACTCTTATTTCTTCTTCCTTGATTTAAGTCGAATTCTTCCATTCATGTGGGGAATTGTTGGAATTAATAGATAAATTGTTAAATAATTAAATGTGATATTTAATTATGTGGGTCATTGCAATTAATTTGGGTGAATTGAAAAAGTCTCCAACATAGGCCCATAAGTTGATAAGCTCAATTTTAAGCGTCTTATATATGGTAAGAAATCCCACATCGAAAGTTTACAAGAAAAAAGACTTGTTTATATAGTGGGATGTGTATACAAGTTATAATTTTGATAAGTGGTCTACACTTAGCTAATTTTTGCTCTTCAAAGGCTAGCAAACAAGCTATCACTAGAGTGGTGCTTCATACCACTCGCGCCGCGCCCCGTCCCCGGTCCAGGCCTCGGCCCGCGCATGTCGCAAAGTTCGCATTGGGCGTTTTAGCGGTGCACTTCACACGTACGCATCGTCGCGAGGAGCTGTGGAGCCTTAAAGTTTTCAGAAATGGACTCATGGTTCGATGACATAGCAACGGAAGGCTCGATGAGTTGGCATCCTAAGTGGCACACACGTAACAGTTGGTTCAGTTGGACATGCATGATGAATGGACACTACACTTTATGGTTTAATCATGAAACAGTGCGATCCAATGGCTAAAACATATTAGACCAAATGGTGCACTAGTTCATGAAATGTCACACACCAATTCAATGAGACACTTCAATCTCTATAAATAGAGACATTTAGATTCATTTTTGTACACCAAATCAACTAATATATTCTTGATTTCAAAGTTCCTTCTCTCTCCATATTCTGCAAAAATACCCTTAATGTTTTCGTTGTTATTCGGTTCGAGTACGTTCATTCTTTGGTTCGACCTACAAGGTTGGTATTGTGCAATATCGACTTTGGAATAAACGTTGTATCTTGGGAGACATACGTCCATAATCCAGTTTGCACGTTGTTGGGGGGCGAAATCTGTTTTAAGGAGATTTACCTTGGCATTCCTCGCTTCATCTTCTGCTTTTATTTTCTGTTATTTTTATTTGTTCTTTCGATTACGTTAGTCGAATATAGTCTGGCTGTATGTTGTGTAGACTACACAATGTCTATTTTGCAAGCATCCATGTGTAAAGGACCAGATATCCTCCCGATGTAAGGGCCAAATTAGGCGAAAAATTTTCAAATGAAGAAAAAGTGACCCAAGTTCCAAAAAAAAAAAAAAAGAACAACCAAACATCAACAGAAAGAACAAAAGGACAATGAAATAAAACAACAGTAGGTTAACGATCTTACAAAGTTAATGTTTGCTTGCCATGTGAAACCTTACTGTCTCAATGAGAGAATTGAGATTGAACTCTTGTTTCGGTACGTTGACTCCTTCTCAAGCTACAAAATTTTCCTAATGTTTCCTTCCAAAATTTGAACTTTTCTTAAAAAAAAAAAAAAAAAATCTATGACTGTAGAGAGAGAAATAGGCTACCTTGAATCGAATGCAAAGAAAAGGGAGAAAAGAAAATGGAGAGAAGAAAACTAGAGTCAAAACAGAAGGTGAAAAGATTAGGCCATGTTCTCTTTGCCCTTTTCGGGTCGTTTTCTGTTTTCAATTTTCTAAAACAATGAAAACGCGTTCTTAAAAACAAAAACAAAAAAATTGTACTAAAAACCCAAAGCGAGAAAAATCTCATTTTGAGCGTTTTCAATGTTTTCTACAGTAAAAATTGCAAAACACGCACCATTTTGAGCTTTTGTCCCTGGCTTCTCTCTTCTCAACTCAAAGTCCCATCTCTTCTTCTCTCCATCGCCCGCCGGCTTCTCTCTTCTCGACGCCAGCGATAGGGCCGGACCTGAGACGAGGCTGAAAAGGCTCGCCGGCTTCTCTCTGCTCAATTTTCCCAGAACAAAACAAAATTATAAAACTCCCAATTTCTCACATCAATCTCCCACTATCTGACAATTGTAAGTCTTAAATTTCTCACATCAAACTCACAATTTCTCACAATTGTGAGCCTTAAATTATACAATTAATTGACAGGGTTCAGAGGAAAAGCCATCAGCAAGTGGATCTTCTCTCTCCAATTCCGCAGCCACCAACGGCGGCTGGAAAGCCAAAGAAACTTGGAGAAAAGGAGGAGGTCAAAACTGAAGAGAAAGGTGAATTGTGAGGCTTGTGCTCAAGAAATTAGAAAGCAAATTCAAAGAATGAAAGGTGAATTTTTACCGTTTTCTTGAGAAAGAATGGTATTTTTTTAATGGTCTTATAATTACTGTGTTCTTTACAGAATATTTCATCTCTAAATTAGGAAACACTTGCAATATGTACATTCCTTTGTTGGAATACAGAATTCAATTGTTCTGAGGTCAATTCAAGCTCAATTTGTTAAGTATTGATGCAAAAATTAGTCAGAATCTGGACAACCAATGATAATAGTAACAATAAAGGCTCTTGAGTTTTTAAATTTTGTGACTACTGAAATTATTTTGTGGGTTTTGTTAAATATTATATTTTTTAATGTGGGCTCTGTAAGAATTATGTGTTTTGATATAGGTTTTGGAGATTGGTGTTGTTTATTGATTCTTATATGATTCTTCTTGGGTGCTGGGCTTTCTGGATTCACTTTCTTTCCTTTTGATTTGAAATTATACTGCGAAATTGATACAATACAATAGTAGCATTGTTTGGTTGTTTACATTGGACCCCTTTTTGATCAAATTTTTTTGGGTTACAAAGATTATTCATTTTGGACTTGTCTCATGGAGTTGGATGTACTTGCCCAGTGTCTTGTACATTAACAATTCAGGAGTCAATTTTACTAGGAGTGGTAGATGCAGCAACCAAAGCAGTATTGGTAATATTAATGGATGTTTTTCGGGTAGCATGAGTGAAGACAATGAGGGGGATAATTTGTTGACAATATGATACAACAATGGAAACAAGAAATAGAACAAGAAGATGAAAATAAAATATAGAATATAAAGACTTGATCAAGAATAATAAATCTTTGTCCTCAAACGATATTTGCCTCCTCCACCAAAGCTTTTGAGGATTAAAGTGACAAATAGTTTGTAGGATTCAAGTCTATGAATGAAGAACACTAAAAACTTTAAGTGTTTCTTCAAAAGAACAAGTGAAAGAAGGATATATAATTGATTATATGAAGAACAAAAAATGGAATATTGGATGAATAAGGAATGATTAATGTGAGTTTTTTAAAAGTATTTTTGGAATGATCATAAACTCATATTTATAGTACTCACTCATCCCCACATGAAATGGTCTCAAACCATATTGAAAAGATGTATCACTTCATAACAAGAATTTTGAAAATAACGGTCGGATTTTATCGCTATGCGACCGCAAGCCACAATGGCCTATGCGGTCGCATAGTTATAGCGTTGGCTTCCCTTTAATTTCCGGATGGCCTATATACGACGGCAAGCCACAATGGCCTATGCGGTCGTATAGGCCATTTTGAAGGCTCCAAGCGTTGTTTTCTCTCCTCTTTTCAAATTCAATCTTCTTCTCTCCAAATTCATCCAATCCATGGTTATAACTTTTGATTTTGAACAACCATAAACAAGATTTCCAACAATCCTCCACTAGTTCAAAATCAAGATTAATCACATAACCAAATATCAATATATAAAAAAATAAAACACTTATGCATAAGAGTTAGATATCTTTCAATTTGAATATAACCATAATATAAATCTCATAAAGCATTATCGAAATTCCAGGTAGCTAGAACGCTTTGAACCAGTTATTCCTTGTGATAATACCGATGAAATCATACACACAAGTGTTAAACTTCACAATCCGCTTAGTGCTAATATGGTTTTGCACTTATCCTAATTCTTTAAACTTTTAAAGAGAAAACTCCAACTCTCTAATGAGGCGGCACCACCTCGAAGTTCACATAGGTGAAGTTCTTCCAATATCTTTGTTACTTTTTAAGAGATATTTGTACTTCGTACTGAACTTCATTAAGAGTTTATAACTCAACCCTCTAACAGTAACAACCAACACTATTTATCAACAATAGGGTTTAATAATTTCACAGTGTTGAGATTCATCCACTTATCTAATGACTTGTTATTACCCCTTGAACCTAAGTATACTTGTTTAGTATAATTTGGTAGGGTTGCTATCATTGGTAGATTTTTTTAAGGAGTTTCAACCCCATCCTATTTGAAGTCAATCTTACTAACTCTCTCGTAAGAGGTTTAGTAAATGGATCCGCTAAGTTCTCACTAGATTTAACAAATGTAAGAGAAATTATTCCATGCTTGATTAATTTCCTTACATACTCATGTCTTAGACTCATGTGTCTAGACTTTCCATTATATACTTCGCTATAAGCTCGAGCAAGAGTAGCTTGACTATCACACAAGATAGGTATTGATGAAATATCCTTTATATCAAATGGTATTTCATATAATAAATCTTTTAGCCACTCAGCCTCTTTTCCGATTTCGGCCAATGCTACAAATTCTGATTCCATTGCTGAGTGAGTAATGCAAGTTTGTTTTCTAGACTTCCAAGAAACTGCATCTCCTCCAAAAGTAAATATCCAACCGGTAGTGGATTTATTTTATCCTGCACTTGATATCCAACTTGCGTCAGAATATCCTTCCAAAATTTTAGAGAATCTTGTATATTGTAGGAACCCTACATATAGCTTTCTAATGTTTAGAACTTAGATTGTTAGTAAACCTACTTAGTTTACTCATGGCAAATGCTACATCAAGTCTTGTACATTGTGCAGCGTACATAGGACTTCCAATTGCACTTGCATATTCTATTTGAGCTATTGCTCTTCCATCGTTCTTTTTCAATTTTATACTTGGATCAAATGGGGTATTAGCTTCTTTAATGATCAATGTTTGAACTTATTTATCACATTCTCTACATAATGTGATTGACTCATTGTAAAACCCCCACTATCCTTTTTAATTTTGATACCGAGGATAGTGTCCACTTGTTCAAGATCTTTCATTTTGAACATGAAAGATAGAAACCTCTTTGTTTCTTTGATTCCGTCTATATTGTTACTAATGATCAACATATCATCGATGTATATAGTGATTATATCATCACTAACTTTAGTATATAGACATTTGTCTACCGAGTTGTGATTAAAGCCATTTGACATTACTTTGAAGTCAAATTTCTCATGCCACTTTTTAGGGGCTTGTTTTAATCCATATAACGATTTGATTAATTTGCATACTTTATGTTCATTTCCCGGTAGAACGAACCCTTCTGGTTGTTCCATATAGACCTCCTCCTCGAGATCTCCATTCAAGAATGCCGTCTTGACATCCATTTGATGAACATGTAAATCATAAATAGAAGCTAGTGCAAATAAAATCCTTATCGAGGTTATTCTGGCCACAGGTGCATATGTGTCAAAATAATCTATTCCTTCTTTTAGCTACAAATATAGCTTTGTATGTATTAAGTGTTCCATCGGAATTATATTTCCTTCTAAACACCCATTTACAACCCATGGATTTAGATCCCTTTGGTAAATCAACTATTTCCCAAGTGTTGTTTGAAATAATAGAATCCATCTTGTTATTAATTGCTTATTTCTAAAATATGCAATCTCTAGAAGACATGGCTTCCTTATAGGTTTTAGGATCACTTTCAACTTGAAGAACAAATGGAATTGTTCTTGCAACATCCTTCCTATCTCCTTCTACTAGGTAGAATGAAATAAGTTGGGAATCCAATTCATCTGATCCTAGACCCTTCTCTTTTCTAATTCTTTTACTTCTTCGAGGTTCAATTTCAACATCCTTAGTAGATGTATCATTTTGTGATTCTCTAGAAGTTGGAATGTGTACAAAAGTTTTATTTTGAGAATCTCTTGTTGCCAATTCATTCTCAAAAAAATCTACATCCCTAGATTCTATTATAACATTCGATTCTAGGTTCAATAACCTATAAGCCTTGCCATTTGAAGAATATCCCACAAAGGCACATTTAATACCTCTAGGACCTAATTTTGTTCTCTTAGGATCCATATTCTTATAGTAAGCAAGACACCCCCACACTTTAAAATAATTGAAATTAGGTTTCCTACCTTTCCAAATTTCATATGGAGAAACCTTATTCATTTTCGAAGGAATTCTATTTACTATGTGACATGCACTAAGTAAGGCTTCACCCAATAAATTATATGGTAATTCAGAACTTAACAACATAGCATTTATCATCTCTAAGAAAGTCCTATTTTTCCTTTCAGCTAAACCATTTTGTTCAGGTGTTCGTAGTGCAAAACATTGGTGTATAATGCCATTTAGTTCACAAAATGAGTTGAATTCATTTGAAAAATATTCTCCACCTCTATCGCTTCTTAAGGTTTTAATATTCTTTCCTAATTGATTTTCAACCTCAATTTTATAAGTCTTAAAGGTATTAAAGACTTCATCCTTATGTTTTAATAAATACACGTATGTATACCTAGAGCAATCATCAAAAAATGAAATAAAATATTTATTACCACCTCTAGTAAGCATGCCATTCAATTCACATATATCTTCTTCTTCGGCTTTATATTTACTTTCAAGAGTGTACCAGATTTCCTTTGCTGAAGTAGTATTGGCATAGAGATCATACAAGCGATCCGAAAGTGCATTTAGAATATGACCCCGGCATATCAACTCATCCTCTTCACGCTTCATTCTTTCAGCACAAATTTCATCAGTATCTTCATCATTTGCATCGAGAGTGGGCTCCAATCTTGGATCAAGAACATAGAAAATCTTCAACGCCGTAAGAAGGAATTTCAGTTTGTCTTGCCATCTAGTGAAGTTTGCACCGTCGAATCTATCCAATCGTACCAAGTCTTGATTCATCATCTTGATGGTTGTAAGTGTTGACCCCGTTTCCATCGTAGTAAATTATGGAATATCGTTTGAGAATGTTGAAAATATGATACAACAATGCAAACAAGAAATAGAACAAGAAGATGAAAAGAAAATATAGAATATAAAGACTTGATCACGAATAACAAATCGCTGTCCTCAAATGATATTTACCTCCTCCACCAAAGCTTTTGAAGATTAAAGTGACAAATAATTTGTAGGATTCAAGCCTATGAGTAAAGAACACTAAAAGCTTTAAGTGTTTCTTTAAAAGAACAAGTGAAAGAAGGATATATAATTGATTATATGAAGAACAAAAAACAGAATATTGGATGAATAAGGAATGATTAATGTGAGTTTTTTAAAAGTATTTTTGGAATGATCATAAACTCATATCTATAGTACTCACTCATCCCCACACGAAATGGTCTCAAACTGTATTGAAAATATGTATCACTTCATAACAAAACCACCAGAATTTTGAAAATAACGGTCGGATTTTATCACTATGCGACCGCATAGGCTATAACTATGCGGTCGCATAGTTATAGCATTGCCTTCCCTTTAATTCTCAGATGGCCTATATGCGACGGCAAGCCACAATAGCCTATGCGGTCGCATAGGCCATCTTGAAGGCTCCAAGCGTGATTTTCTCTCCTCTTTTCAAATTCAATCTTCTTCTCTCCAAATTCATCCGATCCATGGTTATCACTTTTGATTTTGAACAATCATAAACAAGATTTCCAACATGATTATGATAATGGGTGCTTGGATGATTGGGAGACTGTGGCTGATGCCTTGAGACTGTGACTGATGCCTTGATGATGCCAAGGATGGTAAAAGAATATTTCCTTAAACTGGCAATTTTATTTTAATCTCTTGAGATGTCCAGTTAGCTGGCATTTTCATCGATCTTAATATGCCCTTACAACAACAAGACAACTCCAAGGATAAATGAAATTTCGGTAAGTGTTTTCTCCAGCCATTAGTTGGCCTTGGGACGGCTGGATGTGGAGTGCATGAGAAGCACATCATTTTGTCCTTTGGTGTCTCATGTCTTTGTATTCGATTTTATATGCAGAATGTGATGAAAATAACATATGCATTTTTTGATCCTTGGTATCCTTTTCTTTTTCTTCTTTCTTCTTCTTTCGGGGTGGGGACAAAGTAATTGAAGTCATTGTTGGCCTTTTGTTATTTATTTTAACTTATTCACATTGTGTTCATCCGCTCTTTCAGATGAAGGAAATAGCTACAGAGAACTTCCAACGAATATGTGAAGCCTATGAAATTTTACGTGATCAAAATAAAAGGCAAATTTATGATATATATGGTATGGAAGGATTGACATCTGGTTTGGAGCTTGGTCCCCTGAATGAAGTTGAAGAGAGCAAGGAAGAACTTGAGAGATTGCGGCGTCATAAGGAGCAAGAAAAGGTCTTAGCACATGTCCAACCTTCTGGTTTGATTTTGGCAAATTGATCATTGCCACAGTTTTTAGAGGGTGATGGCTGTAAGTGTTATACCCTATGTCCAATCAACTTTGAACATAAACACTTTGAATATATATAATCAATGCATATATATGGCAATATCTATTATTTAATTGAATTAATATTCTAATAACTTAAATAATAGAATCCGTAGATTCAAGTCTTGGTGATTTGTTAATCACAAAGAGTTGTGATTGTGAGATACAAATTACATATGACTGAATCTTAAATCGTCCGTGGTCGAAGTAATAACGAGATACAGATATCGTTATTACGGATAGACTATCGCGTGTGGCATTCTTACTTGTGAAGTAAGTAGCTGATCTCACAAGCTAAAGTGTGGTGACACTTGAATGAACACGTGGATGTTTTGTTATAGAACAAAACATTGGAGACCCCTGAGAGATTCCACATGGATAACTATCTAAGTGTTAGTGGTTAATCTCTAACGTTCGGTAGTGGAATTGGTCCTTTGACTTGAGGTCATCATAGTACCTTATATGAGGGCAGACATACTTTGGTGGTGTTGGATGTTGCTCTGTCAAGGGTCGCTAATACAGCATTGTTCGGGTATGTCAAGAATCATATGAAGGTTGTGAATGATCAATAGAGGATTCGTCACTCTTAGATAGTAAGAGATTATGATCTACATTTTATCCAGTTAAGTTAATAATGAAATCCTTGGCCAAGGTGAACTCATAAGTCGGAAAAGAGTTTTCGACGTACATTGACTTAACAGTGGGATAAAAGATATGATCGATAATTGAGATTGACAAATATCCATATCTCATAATTGATCGGATCATATTGACGAAAGGATTATAATTTCACGGTAAACGAACAAGTTGGGTTTTGTCATGCTACGTGATATTTCCCGTCATATGTATTGCCCTGATACATTGTTAGATGTCAATTTGGGACAACGAAAGTGAATTAGTGATAAATTAAAATGGGCGTTTTAATTTATCGATTTTGATTAGATCAAAATAATAATTCACGTCGTTCGGCATCGTGATCGGGAACCTAATGGGTCACACACAAAAGAGAATCAGAAGAATGAGATTTACCAATTAATTAATTGATAAGTGTTGGATAATTAATTAATTGGGTTGTTTATTAATAGGCTCGAATTAATTAATTGGATTAATTAATTCATGGATCAGATTTAATTAATTTGATTAATTAAATATTGGACCGGGTTAAGTTTAATAGATGGGCCGAGCCCATCTGGACTTATATTAATAGACTACTAGGGTTTGAAAACAGTATGGATTTTTATTATTCTTGCTAGCACAAGAAAAGAAACCCTAGCCACCATTCTTGTTTTCTGTGTGGATCACCATTGGAGGCTGGACAATTGGACAGCTTGGATTGCAGATCGTGATCATTGGAGTTCGTGAATCAGCAAAGGGTTTTGCAGAATTCATCAAAGGTATAATTCTAATCACAGTTTCTATCTAAACACATTGCAGATCCTCGTTTGGGAATTGAAAATTGTTTTATTTCCGCTGTACATGATTAAGTAAATTCCCGACAGTGGTATCAGAGCCTACTTTGTGTTTGTTAGAAATTGTTTTGCATGATTGAACATTAAAAGTTAATTGTTTATTTTTGTTTCTTGAATCTAGCAAGTTAGAAAATTATTTTTCATCTTCAAAAATCTGTTTTGAAAAAGAAAATAATTTTTCGTCAAAAAAAAAAATCATCAGATCGGAAGGCGGAAGGGCGATGGTCGATCGAACGCCGACACGGCGCGGCTATTATCGCTGCACTCGGATGCGGCCCTCATCGCATCGTGCGTTGCGCGTCGCCGGCGTGCGACGCACTGCGATGCGATGGAGTCTGCGCGCAACTTTCGCGCCTTCGCGAATGCGGCAAAGAGGCGGCGTGACACAGCAGCGCCTTCGCGCTGCTGTGGGTGTAACATTGTGAAAGGCGGCTGCTTGTGGCAACAACGTTCACGCTTTGCGGCAAGTCCGGACTCGCATGAAAAGCGCCGACGGGAGGAGGGTTTTCAGCTACGGGTTTGGGGTGAATGGAGGCGGGGGCCTCTAATGCAATTTCCGAAATTGCAGGCCCCCGTCTGCTATTATAGAAAGGGGTAATTTTGCAATATTTAAATGGAGACCGTGTCATGCAATTTTCGAAATTGAAGGGCTTGTTTTTAATTTTTAAACTTGGGTCAATTTGCAATTTTCAAAATAGTTTTAAATTTAAATATTAAAATGGTTTTAATTTGATTTTCAAATGGTTTGACCTAAAATTCAATTTTGACCCGTTTAAAATTTCATTTAAAAATTAACGATTTTTATATTTTCGTTAAAATTGGATTTTAACTTAAATATTAAACTTTGACCCTAAATTGAATTTTATTTTATTTAGGAGTTTTATCCTAAATTAAAATGTTAATTCATTTTAAATTAGAGTTAGACTTTAATTTAATATTTAATTAAAATTTGATTTTAATTAAATTATCCACCCTAGTATGTTGTTGAAATTAGAGTTGGACTCTAATATGACATTTAATTGAAATTTGATTTTAATTAAATTGTCTCACCTAATATTTTCTTGAAATTAGAGTTTGACTCTAATTTGGTATTTAATTAAGATTTAATTTTAATTAAATAAGTTCGCCCTAATATCTTGAAATTAGAGTTTGACTCTTATTTTGTATTTAATTAAAATTTGATTTTAATTAAATTCAACCATATTAATTTGATTATAATTAGAGTTGAATTTTAATTTGACATTTAATTAAAATTTGATTTTAATTAAATTGTCTTGCTCTAAAATTTTATTGGAATTAGAGTTGTACTCTAATTTGGTATTTAATTAAAATTTGATTTTAATTAAATAGTCCCGCCCTATATTTGTAGAATTAGAGTTGGACTCTAATTTGATATTTAATTGAAATTTGATTTTAATTAAATAAGTCCGCTAATTAAATTAATTAATTAATTTGATTAATTAATCATTTAATTGTTCCGATCCATTTGTCTAAATTAGTTTAGACGACTTTAATTGCTAGAAACTTGAAACATGTTTGCATATAATATTAGATATTATATAGGAAAGCATTTGTTTGATGAATGTTTTATTAGTGGATGATTATGGACTCGACCATGTGGATGTGTTGAATGGTTAGTTTTAATCTTGTTGTTTTATGGGCATGCGAGCTCTTATTTATTTTGGACCTGCGAGTCCGTTGTTATTATTATGGGCCTGCGCGTCCAACATTATTTAGGCCTGCGTGTCAACTAGTATAGGATACAAGTTGCAGTTGGACTAATTGAAGATACAAGAAGAGGAGGAGACCATAGAGATGGAGCATTGTATGAATCAATGTTATACCCCCTAGGAACTGACCGACTAGTCTTCCTTATGGCTCGGGAAGACTAGATAGTATAAATCCATAATCGTCCACACTATTATATGTATGTTTATTTGCATGTTAGATGTATAATAAAATATATATAATTATTACGATGAGACCTTTTGCATGAAAAACCCCTCGTTAAAAATATTAAGTCAATTTGTTATTTGTCTTCCATCATTATAGTGAAAAACGAGAGTCCTAAATTGATCTTAGCTTGTTGAGTACACTTAAGGCTGGTCCATTAGAGATATGTTTGACACTATGAAATATTAGATATTTCTGAATGATGGGTTTGACTTAACTAATATTTATCTTTTGTTGAGTACACTCAAGAAGATAAATTTTAGAGGCATGTTAAAATATTAAGTCATATTTATATTCGCCTTCCTTCATTATAGTGAAAAATGAGAGTCCTAAATTGATCTTAGCTTGTTGAGTACACTTAAGGCTGGTCCATTAGGGATATGTTTGACACTATGAAATATTAGATATTTCTGAATGATGGGTTTGACTTAACTAATATTTATCTCTTGTTGAGTACACTCAAGGAGATAAATTTTAGAGGCATGTTAAGCTAACACATAAGATGTGTGAAGACAAAGAGTTGTCGGCTTAATGATCTGGGAGTTGTATGGAGATACAATTGATAATAGTATCTACCCAAATATTTTATTATGGCTTGTTGAGTACACTCAAAGTTTTAATATAACAAATGGGATCCCAGCCCACTGGGAATCAAGTACGAATTCCATAAATTTATGTGAGAGGGTCATAAATTTGAGTTAAACATTGGGAGCAAAATTAATTTAATAAAAGACTATGTTAAATTAATTCATGCACTATATATATTATTTCTTTATTTTTCGTCGTTTACATTTATTGAATCATGAGTGACCATATGTATTTAAGAGGCATATTGTATGCCAACAACTAAACAAATTTTCTTGATTGGCACCGCAATATGAGAATTGTTCTCAGGCATGAAAAATTGGTTGTGTCCTTAAGTAACCCTTTCTAGAGACACCTGTTGATGACTCGATAAAAGAAGAGGTGGATGCTATAATAAACACAGTGATGACGATAGTACTACAACATATGTGATGTTTGTGACTATGTCACCTGTGTTACAAAGCAACATAAGAGTATAGATGCTAACACATGATTTTTCATCTCAATGTGTTGAATGATGAACAATCATACGAGGAAATATATGATATTTCCCAGCAACTATACCGGTGCATAATGGGAGAAGAATCTTCAGTCAGTGCTCGTGTGCTGAAGATGCTGACTACTTTAAGAAGTTGTCTTGATTGCGTTCAGTCATGAACAATGAACTAAGTGTAGACTTGGTTCTGCAATCTCTGTCAAAGAGTTATTCATAACTAATTATGAATTTAATATGAATAAACTCGAAGCACGCTCATTGAGTTGCTGAACGTGCTTAAAACTGTTAAGTCCAACATCTGTTTTTGTAGTGGACAAATCTTAGTCATAGATTCCTCTAAGGATGTCTAAAGGATGCTTTAGGAAAGCAACCAAGATGACTAAGATAGTTAAAGCGAATAAGGACAATACTAAATCTGATGATCCTTATTATCATTTTGGAATGGTGGGTCATTAGAAATGAAATTGCAAGGCTTAAATCTACTTCATTAGTTTCATGGGTATTAGATACTAGATATAGATCTCATATTTGTATAAATATGCAGAAACTAAATAAAAGTAGATCGCCCCAGAAGGGAGAAGTTGACCTACACGTTGAAAATGAGCAAAAGTTGCTGCATTGTCTGTAGAAGCATATTTTTTGCCATTGCCTTTAGGCTCGATATTAGAATTAGAGAAATGTTAATTTTGTTCTCACCATTACCAAGAGCATTAAATAAATTTCATGTTTTCACATGAATAATTTTAATGTTAAGGATAATTGTTGTTCCTTTTTATCTTGATAAGATCTCAATGGTTATGGTAAATTACAAAATGACATTTATATTCTAAACATTGAGTATTCTATAATGAGCATAGAAATTGAAAGGCATAAAAATGATAATCTAAAGAACACTTATATCGGGCATTGTGGATTTGGTCACATTAATAAGAATGCAATTCCAAACTTACATGGAGATGTATATTTGGGTTAAATGATTTTGAATCATTTGACAAATGAAAATTATGTCTGTAAGACACAGAGACCAAATCTCCTTTTACTTGAAAAGGAAAATGATCTACACAATTATTAGGTCTAATACATAGTGATGTATGTAGATGCATATAAATTAATGTCAGGTGAAATTTATCTTATCTCATCACATTTACTAATGACCATTTCAGAAATGATCATGTATATTTGATGAAATTCAAGCATGAAACTGTTGAAATGTTCAGGGGATTCAAGCTAGAAACAGAGAAACAAATAGGTAAATATATTCTTACACTAAGACTTGTTGGAGGTAAAGAATATCTAAAATGGAGAATTTTAGATTATCTAAAAGAGAATTAGATTCTCACGCAGTGGATTCCTCCATATACATTGCAACATAATGGTGCATCTGAAATGAGGAATCGTACACTATTAGATATAGTGCAATAGAGAACCAGCCATGCAAACATTCAAAAGTCGTTTTGAAGTCATGCACTGATTGATACGTGCTGCGCACTAAATCGTGTCTCATCTAAATCGGTTGACAAAACTTCATACGAGTTATGGAAATGCCCAACTTATCTCATATGAAAGTTTGGACTGTGATGCTTATGTGAAGCATATTGGATCGGATAAGTTTGAGACTAGATCCGATAAATACATATTTGTGGATATCCAATAGACAATTAGATATTAATTCTATAATCCCGTTGAGAAGAAGATGTTCATCTCAAGACATGTCGTACTCTTAGAGAAAATGTTTACTCTAAGAGAGATAGTGGGAGTAGAATAAATCTTGAAAGAGTTCAAGAGTCCACGGATATAATTGACAGAATAGATGAACCTGAGTCTTATCCCACACCAGCTGAGGGACATACTCTTGATCAGGAAGTGGAGACTTCTGAAGACACGTTAGCTCCGTGTAAATCTTGTAGGATCATTTGACCTCTTAGAAGGTACGAATCCATGATTACTAGTCAAGAATAATAAACCTACTAATTACATAGAAATAAAGTCAAGTATTGACTTAAAGAGATGGACTTGTTGTATGTAACTAATGTTTGACCTTGGTCGACTTGCCTAATGGATTAGAACCCATAGGTTGTAAATGAGTTTACAAGAAAATGTCAATATGGATTGAAACAAGCCTCTTGGAGCTGGAGTCTTCGATTTGATGCAAAAATCAAAATGTTTGATTTTATTAAAAAAAAAGATGAATTGTGCATTTACGAGAAGATAGTGGGAGCATTCTCACATTCCCGATATTATATGTATGAGACATATTATAGGAAACGACGTCTCTATATTTCAATTGTTGAAATTATGGTTGTCAAATAATTTCTCCGTGATAGATGTGGGAGAAGAAAGTTGATCTATAGAGATAGATCTAGAAGATTGCTTAACTCATCCCAATCTATACAGATAAAATCTCGAGAAGATTTTATGTGGAGAAAATGAACTGAGAGTTCATGGATAGAATGATGCTAACTTCTAGTCAGATTAGAATAATAGCACATCTCAAATAGGATATGGGTTTACTCTTAAGCGGTGTGTTGGAAATGTTCCAAATAACCGTTGATTCAATAATGGAAGCCTTATACATCATTGCTTTACAAAGCAACAAAAGTTGTGGTCTGGATCAGGAAGTTCATTACTGAATTTAGAGTAGTTCCTAACATTGTTGATCACACGCTTATGCATTGTGATAACAATTGAGCCATTGTGCAAGCGAAAGAACTAAAGTCTCATCAATGATCCAAACATATGTTAAGGCAGTGTTATCTCATTGAAAAGATAATACAATGAAATGACGTAAATAAAGAACGAATTCCCACAAGTTATTAAATTGCAGATCCACTGACAAAGAGTTGTCGCAGCATAACCATGATCGTCATGTAGACTCTTATGGTACAAGATACATAAGTGATTGGATCTAGTGCAAGTGGGAGTTTGTAAGTGTTATACCTTAGGTCCAATCAACTTTGGACATAAACACTTTGAATATATATAATCAATGCATATATATGGCAATATCTATTATTTAATTGAATTAATATTCTAATAACTTAAATAATAGAATCCGTAAATTCAAATCTTGGTGATTTGTTAATCACAAGGAGTTGTGATTGTGAGATACAAATTACATATGACTGAATCTTAAATCGTCCGTGGTCGAAATAATAACGAGATACGGATATCGTTATTACGGATAGACTATCGCGTGTGGCATTCTTACTTGTGAAGTAAGTAGCTGATCTCACAAGCTAAAGTATGGTGACACTTGAATGAACACGTGGATGTTTTGTTATAGAACAAAACATTGGAGACCCGCTGAGAGATTCCACATGGATAACTATCTAAGTGTTAGTGGTTAATCTCTAACGTTCGGTAGTGGAATTGGTCCTTTGACTTGAGGCCATCATAGTACCTTATATGAGGGCAGACATACTTTGGTGGTGTTGGATGTTGCTCTGTCAAGGGTCGCTAATACAGCATTGTTCGGGTATGTCAAGAATCATACGAAGGTTGTGAATGATCAATAGAGGATTCGTCACTCTTAGATAGTAAGAGATTATGATCTACATTTTATCCAGTTAAGTTAATAATGAAATCCTTGGCTAAGGTGAACTCATAAGTCGGAAAATAGTTTTCGACGTACATTGACTTAACAGTGGGATAAAAGATATGATCGATAATTGAGATTGACAAATATCCATATCTCATAATTGATCGGATCATATTGACGAAAGGATTATAATTTCACGGTAAACGAACAAGTTTGGTTTTGTCATACTACGTGATATTTCCCGTCACATGTATTGCCCTGATACATTGTTAGATGTCAATCTGGGACAACGAAAGTGATCAAAATAATAATTCACGTCGTTCGGCATCGTGATCGGGAACCTAATGGGTCACACACAAAAGAGAATCAGAAGAATGAGATTTACCAATTAATTAATTGATAAGTGTTGGATAATTAATTAATTGGGTTGTTTATTAATAGGCTCGAATTAATTAATTGGATTAATTAATTCATGGACCAGATTTAATTAATTTGATTAATTAAATATTGGACCGGGTTAAGTTTAATAGATGGGCCGAGCCCATCTGGACTTATATTAATAGACTACTAGGGTTTGAAAACAGTATGGATTTTTATTATTCTTGCTAGTACAAGAAAAGAAACCCTAGCCACCATTCTTGTTCTCTGTGTGGATCACCATTGGAGGCTGGACAATTGGACAGCTTGGATTGCAGATCGTGATCATTGGAGTTCGTGAATCAGCAAAGGGTTTTGCAGAATTCATCAAAGGTATAATTCTAATCACAGTTTCTATCTAAACACATTGCAGATCCTCGTTTGGGAATTAAAAATTGTTTTATTTCCGCTGTGCATGATTAAGTAAATTCCCGACAATGGCATTATGAGAGGGTATAACTATATTATTTTGCTTTGTTCATTCCTTTTTATTCCCTCTGTTAGAAAAAGGTGACATTTGTTACTGGTTGGCATTGACTCTTGTAAAAGTCTACGGTGTATCAAGCAAATGTTATGCATTAATGATCATGGTGCTTTATGCAGCAAGATATTTCTTCTCATCATTAAAGTGTTTATGACTTCTCCGTCCCAAAGACCTAATAAATATCTGAATTGAGTAGCCTTAAATTTTGATTGTTGTTTATTATATTTCAGACACCCAACGCAATTTGAATGTCATTGTTTGTTTTTGCGGCCAACTGCAAGTATTGTGGATCTTTTCCAGATATCAATTTATTTATTTACTTTCTATAATACGATGAGCAAGTAATGTGGAAAATTCGTTATCTTTCTATGAAGAATGTGATGAAAATAAAATATGCATTTTTATTTGTTTTTTTGGTTCTGGACACAGAAGTAAAACAAACCTTTGAATTAGATGAGATAATTTTAGCAATATTAAAATTTATTGAATAATCAGATTTATTGAATAAAATATTATAAAAAAATATTCTCAAAATTTGAAAGTAAACGCGTTTCAAGTTTTCTATTTTGAGGAACGATTTTTCAGATTGACAAAGAGAACGAGTTTTCATCAATTTCAAAACAGACACTCAAAACATAAAATACAAAATGAATTCAAAACACAAAACACAAAATTGAAATATGAAGAGAACGGCCCCTTATGTTTTTCTTTTTTCAGTCAATTTTGAACTTTGATGAATTTGATTATGCCAAAAGGAGAAATTAATTGAAATCTGAACACTTTAACTGAAACTTCTTAAAATACTAGTTGAAGGCACGTGCAAGGCACGTGTTGAATTTTTATTGGGTATTTAATAGCGTTGATATATATTTGTGGATAAGGATTAATTATAGTAGGTTGGTTATAATTTCATTATTGTTAGCACGGAAATAGGATACAAAATTGAACTTGTAATAAAAACTTGATTTAAAATTAAATGAAATGTTTTTAATAGTGTTAATTATTAGCTGGGTTTTTGCAAGGTTGGTAAAGTTGTGGTTTTTTGGATTTGTTTCCGCCTTTTTTGTTGTGGTTTGGAGTTGTGTCGTTTGCATTTCTTTCCTAGTAATCATAGCATCACTTATTTGTTTTTTTTATGTAAGTTGAAAGCTATTTGATTCACTGTCTTTTCGTTTCATTTTTCACTTACATAACAGCATTCTTTTGTGTAATTGCTAAAGCATCTGGTTTTGTTTTGGCTAGCTTGTTTTGGGGTGTGCTAGCATATAGTACCTATATGGAATGGAACTATATAATACTTTAAGAAGGAAACTATAGAAGCTTCAATCTGTTCACTTATATGGAACTAAATCAAGAATAAAAAACAAAGCATTCAGGGAAGATAATAGAATGAATATATTTTTGCTCATTTGTTATGAAATAATAGCTTCAATTAATTCTATTTATAAATTACTGTTGGTAACCTAAACTAAACCAGTAATAAGTCGAATATAATTCAAATTCCTGAAAGTTTGAATACTAAATAATTGTTTAATTGAGTAAAAGAATTTTGCTTTTGTAAACTTATATTGGAGTATCAACAAAATACATAAAGAAAAAGCATTATATAAAGAATAGATTCCAAACTTCAAGTTTGTCGTCCTTGCAAAGATACAAATGTTGGTTAAGTGCTTGCTTGTAGAGGTCAGGAAAATATTTGAAAAATCTTGGTATAAGTTTTGCAGGCAATTGATTCTCCTTCACGCTGTCATTCGCAGCTGCAATTTTTCCTTTATGATCTCCCTTATTTTGTTTTCGAGAACAATCATAAAAACCAACAAAAGTAGTTTAAAAAAAAAATACGTGGAAACGCCAAAAAGAGTAATTCGTCAGACAAAAAGCATAAGGTTGATAGAGCAATATATGATTAACAAGAATGTAACAAAAATGATAGAGCAATATATGATTAAGTTTTTCTACTATTTTCTTAGTCTTGTAATCCAAATCAAGTTTAAATCATCCAAATAATGACTTTGAAATTTATCTCTTCTTTGCTCTAACTATAGGTACACTTCTGAAAACCCATTGTACAAGCCTATTTTTTTGCAAGAGAGAGAAAGCGAAGTTACACAATTGATATGTTGAAAATTAAACTTTCATGTCAAAGACATGTGGTTTTATTTGGCTATAACTGATTTTCTTTTTCTACCACAATATATTTTCCAACTTTGTAATTAGTTAAATATCATGTAGTTTTATATAGACTTACTTCAATATTATCTCTTGCTGAGTCTAGATTTTCCCATCCTTTTGATCCCCTACTCCTTTAAAGACCATTTTTCCTATAGCTGTTAACTGCAGAAGGGAAGATCTCAATTTCATTTGATTACTATCAATGTAACTAAACATAGATGCAAGGAGAAAAGTGAATTAATGAAATTCGTGTCTTTTGGGTATTAGTGTGATTTATTTCTAGTGAAGGAAAAAAATCTCAAAAAATAATAGCAAGAGTGAAGGGGGGATTCATCTGGGAGCAAACTTAACCAGAATTGCAATAGTTTTACCTTGATGGAGAAGTAAGTTGGACGCTTAGGCTTCCTGACATTGATACAAGGAAGATCAGTAGAATATGGTAAATTAATGTTACGGCTATTAACAAAGTAACTATAGATAGTTAATTCAGTGGTTTAAAATTTACCAGCATTATCCTTGTTTTTTTACTGCAATATGAACCTGAAACAATTGATAAAAGGGTACAATTTCAGACCCATGTGAAACAATGGAAACCAGAATAGTAAAAAAAATAATAATTAATAAGATGAAATGAAACAGAGAAATGATACAATTGCTCTTTGTATGGCTTGTCACTTAGTCCAGTAATTTTGTACTCCTGGTTAGTAGGGATTGTTGTTATGTTTGTATTCTTGAAAATATGTTTTGGTTGAGTGGTTCAAATTATAATAGATTTTGTTTGCAATTGGAAAATACTTTTGATTAAAGAAGTGGTTGAATGTAACACATATGAGAGGTAGTCCATTATTTTTACACTTCTGCTTATCTCACTTGGTGCTTCTTCTTATGAGAAAGGCAAAGACAATACGCTTTCTTCTTCGTTTAGCTGGAGTTTTCTCTAATCTTAAGTTTGTCATACATTAATTCACAACTAATTAATTACATATGTGGAGTTGTGAAGTGTTTACTCACCAGGGAGATTTTTTGGATGGGTGTAGTGTATCCCCTTATTAACTTCAACAGTCGGGATGAAATTGTCAATGAACACGTGTAGGTTTGATTTTTTTATCCCAATTTTTGTAGCTAAATGTTCTAATAGCTTTGTATCAGATGGATCAAATTTTAGACCAGCAGGGAGGCCAGGCTATTTATCATCAACCTGAATAGGAGGAAGTTATGATTTGAGTTGAAGTTTAAATTTTTACCTACAAAAGAATTATCATCTTCTGAAAATATATATGATATAGCAGATAGCACAAGTGTCACGAATTCTCAATTTTCACTGAAGATTTTAAAGGTACAGATTAGGCTACATAGTTGCTTTGATATATTAATCTCTCAATGAGCCAATTGCTTCACAAGAGAATTATCTATTGGTCAAGTATCAGAAAAAGGAATTTATATTGGCAAAACAATTTCAGCTTACATCACTATTATGAATTCGATAATGGTAATTTGGGCATTTACGACAGTCCACAATATTTGATTCCAGATGCAGCAGCCAAGGTGGCATTTTTCAGCTTCTTATAAAATCCTCTGCAATCAATTAGTCAACTCCTGCATTACTTACATAATAATTTAAACTATATAAAAGAAACATACAGCAAAATTTAAGAAAATATAGTTACAACTAACAGAGGTAAATGAAAATTCAACAAGATAAATTCGATAATTAGATTAAATAAAATTCATTTTTTTAACTTTCTTTCTTTTCCAACAGTTTCTAATTCATGTGGTTTTGTTGGTTTTCTTATTATTCCGACACAATTGAATTAAAATGGTTTAATTCTAGAACTATAAACAATTGAAACTAATTTTTGACTGATTTTATGCCATAGTTGAAAAATGAAAATACAAGTTAGAACAATTAATTATCATATAAATTCTAAGTAAATTGATATCATTTATAAACCCCTTTGTATTTTTTTTATCCATGTTTTCATCCTTGGATGGAGGTATTTCTCCATGGCTCCAGGCTGGAGACACAGTGAAAGATGGAGGTGTCTCAACAAAAAAAAAGAAGTATGGAGGCACATGGAGGTGTCTCCATCCATGGCTCCATTGTTGGATGGAGGTATTTCTCCATGTAATTTTTTTTTAACTTGTTATATAGTAGTGTGTTGTTAGCCAGATGTGTGAAAGTCAAAACTTTACCATAAGAACCCATAAACAATTAAAGACTATATGCGAATCTTTAGAATAAAAACTCAAGACAAGCATCGATCAAGAAGTTCACAAAAGAGCTATACTGTTAACTAAGTCAATCACTGATGGTATCCAAAATCGATAGAACTTGTAACCTGCCGTTGGAGGCATGGAGGAATACCTCCATTTTTCTCAGGATGGAGGCATTTTTGCATGCATCCATGCTAGGATAGAGACAAGGAGTAATGCCTCCATCCTAGGAGAAATGGAGCTTGGATGGAGGCATTTGTTCTTGCGTCCATCCAACTTAGAAATGGAGCTTGGATGGAAGCATTTCTTCTTCTTGCCTGCATCTAACTTAGAAATAGAGCTTGGATAGAGGCATTTCTCCTTGCCTCCATCGAACTTACAAATGGAGAGGCAAGGAGAAATGGAGGGGGAAAGAGAAATGCCTCCATCCAACTTAGAAATGGAGCTTGGATGGAGGCATTTCTCCTTGCTTCCATCCAACTTAGAAATGGAGAGGCAAGGAGAAATGCCTCCTTACCTCTATCGTTGGATGGAGGCAAGGAGAAATACCTCCATCCAACTTAGAAATGCAGAGAAATGGAGCTTGGATGGAGGCATTTCTTTTTGCCATCTAGGGATGGAGGCATTTCTCCTGGATGGAGGTAAGGAGAAATGCTTTCATGCAACTTAGAAAAGAAGAGAAATAGAGCTTGGATGGAGGCATTTTGGAGGCAAGGACAAATGCTTTGATCTATGTCTCCATTGGATTTCTCCGTATCTCCAGGATGAAGAGACAGTAGAGGATAGAGGTGTCTCACGAAGGCGAAAAAAAAAAAAGTGTACAGAGACGGGGGGTGTTTCCCTGTGCGCACAGAGGCACATGTGTACACACGGAGGTACCTCCATCTAAGCAAAAAAAATTGTGGACGTAGGTACACCGTGGATGGATATATGGAGCTAGGATGGAGGGAAAGATAAATGCGCCTATCCAACTTAGAAATGGAGAGAAATGGAGCTTGGATGGAAGCATTTCTCCATACCTCAGCAAGGAGAAATGCCTACATCCAGCTTATAAATAGAGAGAAATGGACCGTGGATGGAGGCATTTGTCCTTTGATGGAGGCAGGGAGAAATACCTCCATCCAACTTAGAGATGGAGAGAAATGAAGCTTGGATAGAGGCATTTCTCCTTGCCTTCAATTGAAAACACCATTTCTCAGTTATCCTAGGTGGAAAAGATCAATGTGACTTATATTGTATCTACAAGAAAAGAACTTTAAATAAATACATTAAATTGATGGCAAAGGACAATGGTCATATGGTTTGAGTGAGAATACCTAAAAATTTAGAGAATAGATAGAGGAAATAAGATACCTGGGTTGCCGCAACTTGATAGTTCTCCAAGATGTGTGTGACAAGGTTTCTGGAACTTAGATGTCTAAGCTGGCTGGAGAAGAAGCCAAAGGGAAGCTCAAATGTTTGGTAGAGCTTGGACGGAGGAATTTCTTTATGACTCGTCCGCGGACGGAGACAAGGAGAAATTCCTCCGTCCACATGGAAAAATTCTTTGGACGGAGGAATTTCTCCATGTCTCCGTTTAAGGACGGAGGAATGGAGAAATTCCTCCGTCCACTTTGGAAGAAGGAATTTCTTCATTCGTGCGTTCACAAATTTCTCCATTCTTCCGTCCAAATGGAGGAATAGAAATGCAACTTCTAATTGTATCAAACATTTAAATAAGAGGTCATTATATAAGATGTCTACTATCTATACAGAGAATTAGATAAATGGATCAAAAAAAAAAAAATTGTGTAGGAAAGCTAAAGATAAAAAAAAAATAGACTTGGATCTTGTGGTCTTTGAGAAAAGGATGACTGAAAGCTGGTTGATGGAAAATGTAGAGAGTTAATTATATCTTTATCTGGACTCTATTCCATAATTAAAAATACATCAATTAACAAAGAAAATCTTTTTTTTCAAAATTAAATAACAAAAGTACGAAATAATGTTAAACTGGTTATCTTATAGCGAGAGAATGAGTAACTGTATTGCTCATATCGAAATAAAATTAATTTGATAAATTAGTATTAAGTGATGGAATACTCAATGGTAAGTTTATATATATATGCAATGCTTCAAAGTAGTTGTAAACATGATAGCACTTAGAGGATATATAAGAATGACAATCGAAACAACAGCATAGAGTTTAGTATTCCAAGGATTTTCAGAAGTTCTAGCATGGTTTTGAAAGATTTGTTTTAGCGGAGGCAGGGGTGGACATTGTTTTTACACTTTGGTTGAAGCTTTTTACAGGGTGTTAGTTGACAGTAAAATGAAGAAATACCTTTTAGGTAGTGGTACGCGTCGGGGATGGACGAATCTAACATGAATTTTGTAAATCCAATTGATGGATTTTTCTTATGCTTTGTTTCTTCTTCAACTTATCATCCTGCCAATTAAAGAAAAAGAAAAAAATTCAAACATGAAACTTAAGGTTGATTTTATAAAAATTGGAAAATTTTAGTACATCTTGTAGTAAGGTCTATTTGTTTCTCTTGTTGCAGATTTCTCTATTGTTTGTAATTTCCTTTCCTGCAATTTGTTTCCATTAGAAAAGTTCACACAACAGATCAATAAACAAATGATTCAACTATTTGCAATATCCCTGCTTCAAGATGAAATTTATCTATGCATTATTAGTGTAATTGAAAGTTGTAAAGCCTGCATTTCTAAAAATAGAATTAAACACATAGATGTAGACATGCTGAAAGCACATAATTGCAAAATTAAAATCACTTGTGTGCCTATTAATATTTTCCTAATTCATTGCTCAATGTGAGGTTTAAAGGTTAAATTTAAATCTCAAGCTGATCAATCAAATAATTGTAACCGTGATACTTTTACCTTCATAGTATACGGAAATAAATTGGAAGTTACACCACCCAAATTCCGGCAATTGAAACGTTTGTACTAAACAGTTTCACTTCAGTTTACCGATGGTTACAAGAAATCAATAAATGATTTGAACGTCGAAAAAATTACACAGATGAAGTATATAGAAATCAAATTTATGGTCACTGTTGTGCTATGTTCATGTACAATTAAGAAAACACTTGAAACACTAAAATTCAGAAAGACAATAAACTCATATTAGAACATACAGAGAAGGGAGGTGATCAGTGAAAATTAGAACAATATAAGCTAGCAAATGTTAGGTCATGAATTACCTCTCAAAGCTGTGATTCTATTGGAGTATACGTTTTGACCATTTCCCAAAGAATTTGTGACTGATTTTAGGAAGAAGTTTCTGGGAACACTATCATAGGTTAAAAAACCAATCAAGTATCTTGACAAGAAGGTTCTTCTACATTTGTGACTGCAAGGTGAACGTCAAAGAGTGAGTAAAAAACAACCTGTTTTTGATCTACAGGACATGTACCATTATTTTGAACAAATTCTTGAAGCAATTAGCATGTCTTCACAATGGCAGAAATATTAGCATCATTGTTTGGATTAAAGAAGAAAAACAGCTGGCGGACAAAATTAGAATCTGGACCAAAGCACTGCCTGAATATGCATATAATAAACGAAAAATATGAAACGAACAGATTTTTGACAGCATCAATAATAGAGCAGAAGTAAGTATGATGTTAAAAGAAAGAAAGTTTTAATTTTTGACTTATTGTAATGACAAATTGAAAAACTATACAATTACAAACAAAAAGGTGAGGAGAAACCTTGAAAATCCTTCAAAGGTTCTTTAAAGTTGCCAATTTCAAATTTGCAGCATTTCCAGCGATGGACCTTTTGGTGAAGCATACTGCTGATGGAATTTCATTAATGTACTGAAATTACAATAGTTCTTCTGTCCGACATGAAACTTTCTCGCTAATACAACTTGTTCCAGCTATTTATAGACTATGAAGTCATGAGTTACGGCATTAAGGTCACTCTAGATGATAAAAATATTAAACCTCAATATATAGACAAGAAAGGTAATATTTATGTGGAATGAAATTGAAATCATTTTTCTAACAAGGTGAGTAATAGATGAAATCCTTCTATACGTGGAATAAAGATAATCAAATTATTGGAAAAAAAGAGAAATAATATAAGTTCTATCTAACTTGTGGTATTTTATACACAAATAAAACTTCCTGCAGACAATATCTCATAAGGAAAATCTTCACCAAGAAATGATGTCTTTATAAATTGTTTATCTGAAAAGTACATGACATTTATGGAAAATAAAATGTTACATAAGTCTTAGCCTTTTGGATAAGTGGAGCATATTGTGGATCACGAGGGTTGGCAAAGCTTGGCCCCTTGTTTCAGGCTGTATCAGGTGCGGTTTTATTCTTTTTGTCATTCTCCTGAATAAATTTGAAATATTATGAATAGAGAAAAGAATAGAAAGAAAGAACAAAGAAAGAGACTAAAGGATTTTTTTTTTTCAGAAAAGGATAAATAAAAGGAATTAATATGTACCAGTGTTGAAGAATGAGACTATGAGTCAGAAGTTTTTCCAATTGAATTTAAGTCGAAACATTTTTTTTAAGATGTCGTACAAAGTACTGATTCTTTGGAAATGTCCACTACCATCTTTCGTCTCGTATAGAGTCATTTTGCCTGGAGAAACCAATTCAATAGGATATCCGAAAACGAAGCACTCTATATATTTTAGCAAAAAAACTCCACAATTTGGCCTATCAAAGAGAAAGGGAAATATTTTAATTAGAGCAAATCATGTATGAAATAAAAGTGAGGTAAGAAGTAAGTAAATAATATTTACCCTTTATTTGTACATGGTAAATAGGGCATGACTTCTACTTCCATTTGTTTGTTTCGATGTTTCTTTATAACTGGACTGATGGAAAGTTGTGATAGTAGTAGTAGGTGGATCAAATTTAATGTTGGAGTTGCATGATCTATGACTTCGGTTGTGGTATGAAGACTGTGGCTACAATCATATATTTGGAATTTCCATTCTTGTAAAGCCACGCGGTACAGATACCAATTCTTACCCGGATAGAAGCACGGAATTAATAAGTAATTACATGTTAACCATGGGCAACCATTTGTTGGGAAGGTACCATTAACATATTGTCGTAGATGACGAAGATTGACGGTGAATCTCCGGTTGGAATGTCTTCATTTTTGCTTTTATATATTGTGTATTCTTTAGCACATTCAGCTTGAAATCCAAAATCAAGAATTGCATATTCTTTTGAAAGATTAGTGTAACCTTCGTTGATACGTCGCCTCAACAAGTTTAATTCCACGTCAATGTTCTAAGAATGAATAGAATATATTAATTGATGAAATAAATAATTATAAATCAAATATATTAAGTGTAATAAATGGTGAAGTAATATTACTAACCTTAGTAGTTATATCTTGTCTTATATCCATTATACTTTTCAAGACTTCTCTACTGTGGAGATTGCCACACCATTCATCAAAAAATGATCTGCATAAGAATAAAATAACTGAAATTAGTTTTAAATGAATGAAATTGAAATGCAAATATTTAAGTTCAATTGTTTACCCTGGTGGATTCTTTGATATCCAATCTCTAAGGACAATATATTTTTCCATGTCGTAATCTTCTAAGGTATAACTTTCAAATGCAGAATCTGCCCAGGATTTTTGACGTTTTTTGTTCTTTGTTGATGTTTCAACATGTTGAATCCTTTGTTGAATTTCTTCTGCTTGCTGAGATGTTGAAGTGTCCTTTGGAGTTACACTTTGTTGAGAATGAATATCTTTCTGGATGGAAGCCATCATACTTTCCATATTTGTTTTCCAGTCTGACATTGTATTGGTGATATTGGTATTTTCTTCATCTATGTAACTCTTCACCGAAATGATACTTGTATCTATGTAATTCTGCATGTTAGACTGCATGTCCTGATATTGTTGTTGTTGTGAGTGGTGTTGTTGTTGAAACAAGTTTTGTTGCCATTTTTGCTGTTCTTCAAATAAATGTTGTTGGTTGCAAAGGATGGCTTGACAGCGGTTTTCTTGTTGTTGAATAATCTTTGTTTCCAGATTGTTGCACAAGTCTGACACATTTGATACTACGTGTTGTAACATTTTCTCCATATCTTCTTTTGTGACGTAGTTGGAGCTAGAACTTTCGTCAGCTGCAGCATTGTAATTTGAGCTGGAACTTGGGCCACATGGAAGCATATTTTGAGGCATTTCTTGTGTCAGATTGTTTCTATCTTTATTTGCTATGGCATCCAATAGATTATGTTGATTGTCATCTGGAAGTGAAAGGGTTGTATACCATGCAGTCTGCAACTCTTCTTCTGTAGGGTTTAAAACTGGAATTGGTTGAATCTGTAATTGAAATCGTCAAATAATTTGTTAGAAAAAGATAAAGAAATATAATAGCTGATGAAAAAATATAATTAAATAATTTGACTACCTCTTCATTATCTAGAAATTGCTTGATTATGTTCTCTGTCCAAAATTTATTTGGTTTCCATCTATTCATTCTTGGACATTGCAAAGTTTTGTATCTGCGTCGTCCAAACGTCTTTCCAATATGTGGGAAGGCTTCATATATCCAATACTGAGATAATTAAATACAAAAATTATGGAATTTAATATAAAGATTAGAAGAATTAGATACATAAAGTATATTTGTATTTGTAAAAAATATATATATATATAAAAACATACCTGGAAAGCTAGTGGATATCCATGCAAGGCGTATTTACATTCATTTTGTTGATTTTGTTGTAGTCTTTGTGCTCTTTCAAGCTGAGACTCTCTCAGAGAATTTAATAGCACAAAATATGCTTTACGCCCCCATGGGTATTCAAGGAAGTTGTCAAGCTGGTCAACCATACCTAGTGTTCTATAATCAATATGCCTTCCTGTTGGTTTTAAGACACATTCTACTATCATCACTAATCCAAGCTTGAATTTATCATCTTCGTCTTCGCACAGATGGAATACTTCATTCAGCATATTCATGGTAATTCTTTTGACACCAAAAAAATATTGATTTTTAAGGCGAGTATTATGAAAGTCAAGTTCAATAGATGTTTCATGACATGGTAATCCTGTGATAAGGCAAAATTCTTGTAGACCAAAACGTGCAAAATGGTTATCTAATTTTATCCAAAGCTCATTGTTTTTGCCAGAATGTATGACTCTCATTATGAACTCGTGAATCAATTTGCTGCTAAACTGTTGGTTTTCTTCCTGTCTATAAATTACTCCATTTATGAATGCATGAAAATTGCCACACAAAGCATATTGGTCAGAATTGATAGAATCTACGAAATCTTTTATGTATTTATAGTTGGGGAACTGAGTGATTGTAGTGAAAACCAGCATCTGTAGGTAATATGTATTCCAAAGACATCTGCATAAATCAGAAAAGCAAACTATTTAATAAGTGTGAAAAAATAGCTCTTACATAATAGTAAATGTTAAAGTAAAGTCGTCAGTTTGGTGAAGGAGGAGAAAGCTAATGATATATTTTGTAGAATAATCTAAGTTATAAGTGGAGTAAGGAGCTGTTTTATCTAGAATTATAATATGAATCCAATGGTTAACAGACTCATACAGTCGCTTTTACCTTTTTTTTTTTGGATGTTAAACAACGATTCTGGAATAGATAATAGAATGGAAAATAGAATCAAAATTCATGAGGTCTACAAAAATCTTGAAAACAGGAAGTATCCGTGGTGGTACGCGGATGTATCATTATGTTGATGTTTAGGTCTATGGGTGGAGATGCAAAAATGTACCTATGTGAATGGATGGAGGTATTTGTTCGTGGCTCAGCTTACCGATGGAGACACGGGAATATGCCTCCGTGCACGCTTTGCACGGAGGTGTTTGGTCGTGTGCTGGTTTATGGATGGAGATGCACGAATGTGCCTCCGTGCACGCTTTGGACGGAGGCATTTGGTCGTGTCTTAGTTCAAGGCTGGAGACACACGTATATGCCTCCGTCCACTATATATGCTTTCGTGTATTCTTATGCACGGAAGCATTTATGGGTGTCTCTGTTTAGGGACGCAGACAACAGGGTGTGTCTCCGTCCGGTGCACAGAGATGCGAAAAACGGTGCACAGGGAAACTCGATGATCGAGAGGTTTATAATATAGCCATTAGTGGTTCTCGTGTGAAGGGCGTTCGTTGTGTATCTACTCGGAAATACACTGTGTTTTTAGCACTGATAAATTTACAAGAAGAAAACCTTACTTTTTTACCGGCGATTGGATGACAGCAATTGTAATTTCGATATGCTTCGGATGAAAGATTATGCACTATATGGGTTCCACGGGAATAGTAATGGATTAGTAGAGATGAAAAGATAAAAAGAGTGTTTAAGTAAGTAGTTGAGTGGGTAGGTGAAATAGTTAATGTTGAATATTTATTTATATTTAATTCACAATTTTTTAAAAATAAAGCCTATATGGAATGATTTTCTTGTATTCATTTTTTTCTTAATTTCTCCCAATATGGAGGCATTTCTCTTGCCTCCATCCAAGGAGAAATTCATGTATGTCCATCAAAGGATAGAGACTAAGAGAGTTCGATGGAGGATGGAGGAATTTGTGCACATTTCCATCCTTAGATGGAGGGTAGAACAAATGTGTCCATCCAAGAAATTTCAATGGAGGAATTTGTCCACACTTCTATCTTTGGATGAAGGCTAGAACAAATGCCTCCATCCAAGCTTGGATGGAAAGATTCATGTTTCCATCGAAGGATGGAGGCTATAAGAAACTTGTCCATCTAAAAAGGAATTCAATTGTTATTTATTGGTTTTAAGTTTTAATGGAGATTATCAAATATAAAAGCTATAAATTTTTTTGTTTATGTAACTAATTATTTTAATTAGTTGGTTGAAATTATTGCTGTAAAATTGCAAATATCATTAATTTCAACATAAGTTCCTTATGAAATACAACGATGATAAAAGATATATTTAATAGTAAACAAGGTTCTTTTATATATTTCAAAATATGATAAACTTTATCAGATGAGTTATGATCCATAAACTAAAGGCATGTTATTTTTTTACATCAACTTTATAGAAAAGTTGAAAACTAAGTTACAAGTCAAAAAGTGCCTTGAAGTTTTTCCCTGCATGATGCTACAAAGTAAAACAAAAACTGGCTGAATTGATTCAAATGAAAATAGCAAAACAAGCACTTGAATCTTTTAGGTTGTAGCATTCATGCTGTATCCAAGACTATGGTTAGTCCAGTTTTCCTTTCTCCGTGGCAGCATCTTTTTGTGGATTGGTGGTAATGTTTTTGGTGACAACATCCATGTTAGCAAGAGTTGAACGTTTGTAGGAACATCTTTTTGTACGTCGTGGTGAGATGTCAGGAATATCAGAAATGTTGTCATCTGCAAGGCATGTAGATTTTACGCCTTTATCACTTGTTTCTTCTATTGGATGAATAGTAGCGAGAGATGTTGTCATCTGCAAGGCATGGAGATTTTCTCGCCTTTATCACTTGTTTCCTCTATTGGATGAGTAGTAGCAGGTGATGCATCAAGCACAAATACAAGCTCATACTTGTATTCAGCAGTGTTTGGTTCCACTTGTGTTACCTTCATGTAGAATATATATTCTTGTGCAGATTCTTCGATGTTTAAATCATTGCCCTAAAGATTTTATTTTTTTTATTATTATAATGAATAACTAAAATAAAAATATAAAACAAGAATAATATGTCTTACCTTTTTTGAACAATTCATTAAACTTTCAGCATCATGCTTCAGAAGTATCTCAAATAGCTTTTTCCAATTGCATTCGCAATCAAGATTCCTTTGGTGTCTTCTAGCTGAACGTTAGCAGTTGCTCTATAATAAAAAAAACTCATTTTATCATTTGAAGATCGAAACAAGTAAATATATATCAAATTGAACAAAATATAGTATGTATTAATAAACTATGTATTTATTATTACCTAGGAACAGCCTTAGAAGAAGGATATTTGCAATAGATACAAGCAAAAGTTTCGCCATAGTCTGCATGGCTGACTTTGTTACAGTTAACACAAGACATATACCAGTAATTTTGTTTCCTTGCTATGATAGTTGCTTTGGCTTTAATCCAGAAGTATTTGCTTATTTGTTGAAATATTGATAAATAAACACAAATAGAATAAAAAACATAAATGAATAGTATTCATATAATTGAAATAAATTACCCCTAGTAATCTCCCTTTTACATTCTGTATTTCAGTGAAATTCTTGTCGTTTGGAGAAGACAGTTTGGTTGGAGTGATCGTAAGTGATTTCTCCAATGTGAATTCATTCAACTCTTCAATATGTGCCTCCACCCTTGTATTATTATATATAATTTATCAGCGTAACATATTTGATAATATATATGTAATGGAAAGTATATGATAATATTTTACCACATTCGAAGGTCTCGTGACTACGTTAAATGTAGCATCTATGAAAAACGTGCTGTTAATTTTTGTTGACAATGTAAGACCTGCAGTTTTTTATATAGATTAACATAAATTTTTCATGAATAAAAAATAATTACATAGAAAGGTTTAAGTGGTTACCATTGAAGGATGAAACTTTCAGGCGGTTGGCTAAGATAATAGGTTTCTTAACAATTTTCTCTGCAATGAGAACACATTCCTTTTCAACATAGTTTGTCCCACATCGTTAAGATAATTGTATTGAAGTTTTTATCAATCAATACAATATCTTGTACATATGTTTGGTTTCCATATCTTGTCTGAATGAGACGTTTTGGCTTCATATCAATAGCAATAGCAAGGATGCCTAAATAACATTATATATAATAAGAAACCAATAGGTAATAAAGGAGAAAGTTAAAAGGAAAATAAAAGGTATAGATAAAAAAAAATCTAAGGATTAGAAACCTACTTATATCGTCGTTTGAATCCATGTATTTCTCGAGTTCATTAAAAGGAGTGAATGTATATGTCGAGAAGAGGAACTCCATATTGTTCTCATTCAATTCCTGGATTCGAGTCTTTCCAGTTATTGTCCATTGAAAATCACCATTTAAAGCTTTGTATTCAGGCTTGGTATCTTTCACAATTGCATTGGAGATAAGGTATGTTTTGCCTAAGAGTAGCTCATCCTCAAATGCACTGATATTTCCATCATATAATGTTGTATGTACCATATTTCCCTATTATAGATAAGGAATAAGAAATGAAAAATGATATAAATATATTAAGTTATATGTTAATATTACAATAAATTATATGAAAAATATTTATGAAGGTGTTTATTATGAAATACACTTTATGAAAGATATTGATGAAGGTATTTACCGTGAAATCCATGAGGACTATATTTTGATATTTGCTATTCTTGTTTCTTGCTTGTTTAGGAGACATTTTCTCGGCAACAATTACTTTTGTCTCGCAGTTCTTTTCGATTGGATTGATATCGAAATGAATTTGTAATTCTCTGTCATCTTCTTCGTGTTCGGTCTTCGGGGTTTAAAAAATTATGAACAATATGAAATGAGTAAATAAATAAATATTGAAAACTTATATAACATCAAGTTATTCATACCTTCGTGGAGTGCAGAATTTTTTTCTTAGTGTAGAAGTAAATGTGAAGTAGCAAGGTACGTATATATATAGAAGTATTTCTAGATCTTTTATTATGTAGATAAGATTGAAAGATAAGAAAGATAAAGGTAATCTTGTACTTTTTCACGAAAATATGGGTCTAGGTTAAGAAGTTAGAGAGGAAGTAGTCAAAGTTATCGAGTGCAATGAAGTATAGATTTGTATATAATATTGAAGGTTTTACGACGTGTTGTTTTTGTGATTTGATTGTCTGTGAATTTATTTTTTCTATAAATTTTTTCTTAAAATGGAAGCGAAAAAATTAGCTTAACTGGTTGGAAATAAATACAAAATTTTAATAGTAAATGATTGAAAAAGAAGACGTGTTTAAAAGTAAAGTGTTGTGTTAATTAATTTCTATTCTATTTTTTATGTAATAACTTAATATCTTTCTAATAAAATTTATTCAATTTAATATGCAATATTTTCAAATAGATGCAAATATGTAATTTTTGAAAGCTTTATTATATAGATTTTTTGTTGCATTTAGTTTATCCTCTATTTTTCCTAGTATGGAGGTATTTTTCCATGCTCTGATCAAGGGAAAATAGTTAGGAGAAGTGGAGGCAATTTTGAATGCTGTTGTATGTTTTATGTTGTCTCTGTCCAGTAATTGAGATATGTAAAAATGTTTCTGAAGCTTTTTCTAATGTTTAAGCTGTTGAGTTGTGATCACTGCAGACACAGAAATTATTACTTCTATTAAATTTAATGTACAGTGATGAAAGAAAAAGAAATGCGAAGTGTGAATCAGATATAGAAGTCTTTAACAATGTTAACACGAAAATGCTGTTGTAATTTAAATATGGTGTAAATGTTGCACAATGAAAGTAAAAAAATGAAAAAATGAGATGTAAATGGTAAATAATAATCTGGATATAGACATCAAATATAACTTGGATAAAGTTATACACAAAACTTTTATGTAGTAGATGAAGATATAAAGAAGTGTCTTTATTTAATCTTTATGCGGTTTCTATTCAATGATGGGGATAGTTCTTTATAGTTCCAACCTTAGAGCTATGTAGAAAAACTCCATGCCTTTGGATGGAGAGATGGACAATTACTTTCATTATTTTTAAATAGAGATATGCTATACAAATGTATTTATCTAAAGTTGGATGTATTTTTTTGTCCCAGGATGGAAGCATTTTTTCAAGCCTCCATACAAGGATGAAAGGATGAGGAAATGTTTGCATTTGTTCTAGGATAGAAGCATTTCTTTCAGTCTCTATCCAAGTATGGAGGCATAAGAAAATGCCTTCATTTGTCTCAGGATGGAGGTATTTGTTTTTGGCTGCATCGAAGTTTGGAGGTAGTAAGCAATATTTGCATACAAGCTGTGTCTAAGGTTGGATAGAAGTAGAGAGAATTGGTTGTTTTATCTAGTGTTTTATCTATTGTATAGAAACGTGTTTATATCTCTTCATTTACTTTGTGAGGGATATATCTGTGTACCTCCAGGTAGGCAAAATTAAAAAAAATTATAGAAAGAAGTACTTCCAGAATTCCAGTCATGATAGAAGTATTTAAAATCTGAAACAGTTACCATTGTTTGCTCTAATACTATGTTAGAAAGTACAACAAGCTGAACTAAACCTTCTACATGAGGAACTATGGTTAAGTATTAAACACATGCTAAAAGACTTGCATAATCTATTTGAAAGTCATTCCTTCAAAATATATATTCTGATCAAATTAGTCATCGATAAAAATACCCTATTCGGTTTTATATTGGTCATTTTCTTTCCATTAATTACGGGCTGACCAAAATGCATGTTCGAAAATTAAATGAGAGTACGTAGCTAGAGCAAATTTGCCACACTCCATAGGAAAAGGCAAAGTTTGCATACAAGCTGTGTCTAAGGTTGGATAGAAGTAAAGAGAAATGGTTGTTTTATCTAGTGTTTTATCTATTGTATGGAAACGTGTTTATATCTCTTCATTTACTTTGTGAGGGATATATCTGTGTACCTCCAGGTGGGCAAAATTAAAAAAAATTATAGAAAGAAGTACTTCCAGTCATAATAGAAGTATTTATCCTTGTCTTGATCCTTGGAGGAACGGATGGAAAAGTGTAGTGAATGGAGGCATTTTGTTATTGGATGGAGGCAATCCTCAATGCCTCCACCTCCATTGAAGAATGGAGGCATAGAATATTGCTTCCATCCAAGCTTGGATGGAGGCAATCCTCCATGCCTCCATCAAGCTTGGATGGAGGCAATCCTCCATGCCTCCATCAAGCTTGGATGGAGGCAATCCTCCACGCCTCCATGCTTGGATGGAGGCATGGAGGATTGCCTCCATCCAAGCTTGGATGGAGGCAATCCTCCACGCCTCCATGCTTGGATGGAGGCATAAAGAAATGCCTCCATCCAAGCTTAGATAGAGGCATATTCCATGCCTCCATCCAGGATGGAGGCACAACAAAAAACAGAAAAAAAAAACTTATAATGAAGGCTTGACTGTGCGAGAAAAGAAGAAAAGAAAAATTGAGTGTTAAAGCATGATATCTTGGAGCCTCTATCAAGGATGAAGATACAGCAAAAAAAGGAAAAAAAAAACTTATAATGAAGACTTGACTGTGCAAGGAAAAGAAGAAAAAAAAATTGAGTCGTAGAGCATGATATTTCGCTCCAAATAGAAAAGATAAAAAGGCTTTTGCAAAGTAAACATTTTTTTTTTTGAAAAAGTAAGTTTAAAATTAAATCTAGTAATAACTAACTCATCAGAAAGCTAAATGTAAGATACAGTATGAAAGATGAATGTTGGTTTATGATTTTAAAAAAAGTTAAAATGTATCCAATGAACTATTGATTTGCTTACACTATTTCATATAATTTATCTATGATGTTAACCAAGATAGATTATACAATAATTCTATTAAAATTTAACTCCCATAACAGGTTTTAGTTAAGAATAACATGCAGTACAGGAAACGTCCTTATGAGATTCTTATATATCTAGCAACCACGCAAATGAAGTTTTTTAGAAAGGAAAAATCCTAAATTTGGAGGTCCGAAATTAACTGATGTAATGGTCACTAAACAGATTGTAGCATGCATAATCAGCCAAGTCTATTACTGAGTATAATCTTCTTCTAAAATAGGCCATATTTTGGTGATAAAAAACGCCACCTCCTATAATTTGTCTAGTATTTTTATTTAAATAAGGATAACTACAAAAACATAAGGTATTGAGGAAGGAAGAAACTTAGTGAAACGTTCCACCAAGAATTCGTTAAATTCAAAGAAATATGAACAGTATACCAAAAATGTTAAACTTGTATTTTTTATGACAAGAACAATTATTCAGTTAACTGACCTGAAACTTGGATTTTTCTTGATTGTTTATATGAGCAAGTAGTTTGTTTTGCGTCATCAAAGCTTCATCGACATCCTGTTCAATGGAAATTGTAGTAGCAAAAAAAAAAAAAAAAATTAGTAAAATAAAATAAAATAAAAATACTATACAACTGCTTTTTGCAAAGCCATTACTTAATCCAGTAATTTTGTACTCTTGGTTATTGTTAATTTCAAATTCTTCAGAATAGGTGAAACCTCAATCACTATCTCTTTGACTAAACTGGTGTTGTGTTTCTATTAAATCCAAAAAATAGAGTTCTATATCACAGCGTTTATGATGAAAACTGTACTTGCATGTTTTATTTAAGTGAAGGGTCAAAGATAAACTATGAATCTCATTGGCAATGACTAGGCTAAAATGTGCATATCTAGTCCAACCATGTGATGCATATGTTATGATTTCGTGGGATATCTCCAACTCAGGTTCTTTCATTCATAAATAGGCAGTAGAATTAAGAAAGACACGATTCTGTGTAATAACTTGGCCTTATGAAAAGTTGTAGTAGCAAAAAAAAAAAAAAAAAATTAGTAAAATAAAATAAAATAAAAATACTATACAATTGCTCTTTGCAAAGCCATTACTTAATCCAGTAATTTTGTACTCTTGGTTATTGCTAATTTCAAATTCTTCACATAGGTATTACATACAAAAAGTACCCAGACCTAGTTAACATCTTAGTATGTATGCAACCTGAGGTTACTTGTCTGAGACACGGACAGAAGTAATTATTCTATGGGATTAAGAATGTGCTAAGACAGCTAAATCCATTCTAGCCTGTAACATGAGCTATTGAGGTTTACCTTGGTAGAAACTCGATCAATATGGACAGATTCTGGGGAGTTGTTAGAGCTTCCATGAAAAGAACATCATTTGGATGCTTCAACTCCAACATAATATGAACCTACATAAAATGAATGACAGTGAACAGAGTTTGAGCATTTACCTATTGTTCCTAAGGTATATAGTGCACAAGACAAAATGAGCTAAATTCGCACTTACTTGGCATTTCTGAAGCTTTTTCTAATGTTTAAGCCGTTGAGTTGTGATCACTGCAGACACAGAAATTATTACTTCTATTAAATTTAATGTACAGTGATGAAAGAAAAAGAAATGCGAAGTGTGAATCTCATTGACGACAGCTAGGCTAAAATGTGCATATCTAGTCCAATCATGTGATGCATATGTTATGATTTCGTGGGATATCTCCAACTCAGGTTCTTTCATTTATAAATAGGCAGTAGAATTAAGAATAACTTGGCCTTATGAAAAGAGCTTCAACAATTTTATTTTTCCTACCCACAGAGAAAACGAAAAAAGAGAAAAAAGGAACTTATAAAACAGATAACACACAAAGGTATTACATACAAAAAGTACCCAAACCTAGTTAACATCTTAGTATGTATGCAACCTGAGGTTACTTGTCTGAGACACGGACAGAAGTGATTATTCTATGGGATTAAGAATGTGCTAAGACAGCTAAATCCATCCTAGCCTGTAACATGAGCTATTAAGGTTTACCTCGGTAGAAACTTGATCAATATGGACAGATTCTGGGAAGTTGTTAAAACTCCCATGAAAAGAACAACATTTGGATGCTTCAACTTCAACGTGATATCAACCTATATAAAATGAATGACAGTGAACAGAGTTTGAGCATTTACCTATTGTTCCTAAGGTATATAGTGCACAAGACAAAATGAGCTAAATTTGCACTTACTTGGCATTTAAATTGTGCGAGTGCATTGCCTGTGATGTCTTGTTTCATTAATTTTTTGTGACAACTTCCTGTCATGAAATAACATTAATTTAACAAAAGTACTTCAAAATAAGCTATGATATGCCTAATATCAGCACAAGGTAAATAATTTTCTATGCAAATGAAGATATACAAACACTACAAAATGTTAGCCATGTCTCTATCCTGGATGGAGGTGTCTCACAAAGGCAACAAAAAAAAATAGTGCATGGAAGTACCTCCATCCAGGATGAAGACACCGTTGTGTTTTCATCCCAGATGGAGGCATGAAGAAATGTCTCCAAGAAATTCCTCCGTTCAACTTATGAACGGAGGCATGGAGTTGGATGGAGAAATTTCTCCATGCCTCCGTCCTTGTCCCTATGTTATTATATTCTCGGAACACAGATCGTACGAGATCAATTTTGACTGGTCTTTTGTCTTGAGATACTCCTATTGCTGTGAAAATGGTACCGAGGCAATTCACTGTCAAAACGCAGCTTCCATGTTCTTCATCCAAAGCTCTCAATTTGATTTTGCGAGGGCCTAAAAGAATCATTTGTATCACATTTTAGTATATTAACAAAGTACAAAGTGCAAAAAAATCATTTAGTAATTAAAACATACGTAAATAGACAATAATAATCACAGTTAATTGTTGCTATAAATTTGAATCAACCATGGAAACTAATGAGAGTTAATTTAAATGGGTTGCAAAGCAATTTTAATTTTTCAAGAAGTATTGACGGATGGAGACATGAAGAAATGCCTCATCCTTGGATGGGATGTAGGAATTGGAAGCATTGGAGGCAAGGATGAAGGCATTTCACCTTGCCTCCATCCTTGGATGGGATGGAGGCATTGGAGGCAAGGATGGAGGCATTTCTCCTTGCCTCCATCCTTGGATGAAGACATCGAGAAATGCCTTCATCCTTAGATGGGATGGAGCCATTGGAGGCAAAGATGGAGAAATATCTCCATCCATGGATGCGATGGAGGCATTTCTCCTTGCCTCCATCCTTGGATGGAGACATGGAGAAATGCCTCCATTCTTGGAGGCATTGGAGGCAAAGATAGAGGTATTTCTTCTTGCCTCCATCCTTGGATGGAGATATGAAGGAATGCCTCCATCCTTGGATGGGATGGAGACATTGGAGGCAAGAATGGAGGCATTTCTCCTTACCTCCATCCTTGGATGGAGACATGGAGGAATGCCTCCATCCTTGGATGGGATGGAGGTATTCCATCCAACGATGGAGACATGTGTCCATCCATGTCTTCATCCTTAGATGGAGGTATTTCTGTAGCTGAAATTAAATTATATCTAACGCACCTGAATCATCATTTCCCCAAAGCTGGTCTTCGCCTTAGCCATGTTCTCTTCCTTTTCGCATCCTTCCAATAAAATGGCAAATCTGTTTGCAATCGTAAAGTTGCCATGATAGAAGAAAAATAAAGATTCCCTACACATTATGCATTCAATGTAGATTTGTTACATTAACAATAACATAGTCCATATAGCTGATGAAACAAATTTCAATGAGAAAAATAATTTGCAGCTCTTATTTGCTTTCAAACCACAGGAAAAGAGAACCAAATATTAACATGCAAAAAATATATTGCTTTGCTCATACCTATCCTCTAAACCTATTTGTTTGTACAAAACCACATCAACATCTTACACATTATGATATGACGGTCTGCACATCCTCAATTTTGAAAAACAAAATAGTGCTTTTTATTAAAAGCATCAAATATGCTATCAACAAATAATTACAGTTAAAAGACAATAGTTAGATATTTCTAATAGGTCTCTTCATATCTATCTGAATGTTAGTTTCTAAAAAATTAAACTTGAGGTGTAATCTCTTAAGACATAAAAGATATGTTCCTGTAAAACTCAGTATCATTGTTTAATTATCCATATGTTCAGATCTGATAATACCATACCATATAAAAGGTATAATGCTCAAGCAACCAGACTAAACATAAATAAGTCATTGGAGTCATTGTAAAAATCAACGACAAAGGGTTTCCCTTTCTTGGACGAAGTTGAGGTTACAATCTAAAAGAATGGAACCTAACCTTGCAAAAGGAAAATCTTAGAATGAAATTAATATAATTTTTGTACCTAAAAAGAAAATTAAATTGTCTTATGTACATCTGAAAACCGAAGCAGTTATTCTTATGTATTTACAGATTACTGCATCTTGAAATGGAGTTCTAGTTTTGATACTAATTACAGAATTTTAAGGACACTGAGTTGTGGATATTATCATCTGGACTAACAGTTTTTTTTTTTTTTCTTTCTGGCAGTATAGGCTTTTGCTTGGAGCGAGAAGCTACGTATGGGATTCAACATCAGCAAAGGGTGTCCATCTCAGATAATTATTAGCCACTCTTTTAAATTTTGCAGAATTTTTCCATGCAATAGAATTTTAAAATCCTATTTAAATACTATCTCTATGTCCATCAAGAAATTACAGGACAAGGATGGTACCTAAAAAATTAAGTAACACTAACAATAATGTTATTGATGGGAATGAAAATCAACTTCACAAAGAATCCAGCAGACCTTATAATTACAAACCCAATTGTTATTTAGGTCACCACTTTTGTAAATTCTACACATACATAAAAACGCATAAATCATATTACAATCGCAAAATTTAACCTTCGATAACAGAACTTTTGGTTTGTAAAATGAAAATACAAGAATTGTACCTTTACGATTAGACTTGTGTGGAGCTTTGTAGATTCTCTTCGCCACGTGTCCCCTTTCCCCTTTCCCAACATGTAAATTAATTATACGATTTTATACTTTGGTTTAACAACAAGCTTAATTTCAATTCCACCTATAAATCAAACGAGAAATATTTTGTAAATATCTATAAAGATGTTATGAAAGCAAGAATTTCTCGATAGACAATATTTTTTGTGCATGTAGTATGCATATTAGATTTATTTAATGGCTTAATCAAAACTTTGATAGTTTTACTTGTTTTTGCTCTTGACAAAGCAACATATAATTGTCCATGAGAAAATCTGATTAGGAAGATATAGTCCAACAAAGTCTAAAGTTTGACCTTGTGATTTATTTATTGTCATTGCAAAACATGAACGAATAGGAAATTGAGTTCTTTTGAAAGGAATTGAACTTTTGTCACTTTCAAGTGGTATAAATGGAATTCTAGGTAAAAATATTCGTTTTCCACGGTATTCTCCGGTAGCAATTTCTGCGTCAATTATATTTTTATCAAATCTTCGACAAATAAGTCTTGTGCCATTACATAAACCTTGAGATGGGTTAATATTTCGAAGTAATATAACGGAGAATTTTTTAAAATAAGTTCATGTGGTGGAATACCATTTGGAGTTAATGTATTTAGAAAATCTTCTTGAATACTTTGTTCAAATTTATCAATAGATTCATCAAAGCTATAATATGTAAATATTTCTCCTGGAATTTTTTGAGTAAAATATTGTTTATTTGATCTACATATTCATTTTTTGGGGTTAATATAACTCGATTAATCATACTATCTAAATTTTCCTCATAATTTTCTATATTTGGGAAAACAATGTCAATTAAATTTTTTAAAGATTGAAATTCCTCCTCAAATTTCTTTGTTATATTAGTTTGGAAGTGTAATCATTTGACATGAGTGTTCTTTTTCTGTACCATTTCCAAATAGAAGTAAATAATTACAAAATAATTGATCGAATTGAGCTCTCATATTTTGTACTAATTACAAACTAATAAAAGACGGCCATAAATATGAAAAAACGAGACTTGCTTTCATTACATCTCCTTTGTTACCTTTTTGAACGATTGGTAAAACTTGTCTAAAATCACCACCCAAAACAATCACTTTTCCACCAAATGGTATATCAACTTCATTTATATCTCTTAACATTTTATCTAAAGCTTCTATAGTATAACGATTTACCATTGGTGCTTCATCCCAAATAATTAATTTAGTAATTCTAAAAAGATCTGCTAATGCGTTGCTTACTTATTGAACAAAAAGTATTATCATTTATATCTAAAGGAATTTTAAATCTAGAATGTGCGAGTTCTACCACCTGGTAGCAAAGATGCGACAACTCGAGAAGAAAATTTGTAGCTATAGCAATAAAATTTTTGAGCGTCTGAATTTGCTAATAAAGATTTATATAAATATGTCTTACCAGTTCCACCAGGTCCATCAACAAAAAACATACCATTATCATTATTAAAAATTCGATGTAAAATTATATTATAAGCATACAATTGTTCTTTATTTAAAGAAGTTACATCAAAATTGTTACTTTGAATGTTACTATTTTTCAACTCCTCAGAAATCATAGTAGCTAATATTTCATCTTCTCCTGTATTTACATGGAATGATACCAATTTATAATCATTAATGTTTTTATTCAATGGTTCTAATATAGAATGTATATATCGTAATGCTTTAACTTGGCGTTGTGTAATGACATACCTTGATGTACAAAATCTTCAAACATATAATTTTTGAACTTATTCCATAATAATTGTGGATTGTTAGGATTACAAAATGTTAATATGGTAGTAAATAATCTTCGTAATGAAAGAGGCATTTGATAAACAATTGCTTCAGCTAGACATAATTCACAGTTATTATCTCCGCTTAATAAACCATGTGAAAGAGGCTTCACGAAAATTTGGACATTAGTATACCATTTACATTTCGTAATTCTTTGAAAAGAAGTCGATCCTTTAATATGGTTTAATAAAAGTCGTAAGTAATATCTTTCTCCTTCGGATGGATTAGTAACTATTCTACCTATTACATTTTTTTGCTTTCGTGGAGTCCAAATTCGTCTATTTGCATTCCACACAAAATGAGAAGGAAAATCTTTATATGTAAGTGATCTACTTTTTTCATTTGTAATATTAGTAGAAAAATATTCGGTTAGTGTTGTTTTTTGTACATAATCTCTATTTATAATTGATTGTAAATTATCACTATCACTATAAGTAATTAATTGATGGTCTTCAAGGTGTAATTGTAAGGAAAATGCGATGGAGACATTTCGGATAATGTAAATCCATAAATTCTCCACATCGCTTAGGAGGAGAAATCCACCTAGCGGTTTGATACCTTGAAATTTCGTCAATCTCAACATCTTTCTCATTCTCATTTACGGAAAAATTTATTCGATCATGTCCTTTGTAAACATATTTATACAAATATTTAACGGCTTTAACAGTTGAACATACTTCAACATTAATATGACAATCATATTTAGATGTTAAATAAGGATTGTAAGGTACAATCCATCTATTATCTAAGAAATGTCCTCTAATTTTGACTTTCTGACCATCATTACGACGTTTATATCGTGGATATGAATCGTTACCAAGGGAAGTTATATTGGCGTATTCTTTAGGATATTTATTTTTGCATTGTTTATGATTTGACATGCATACATTATTTGGATTTAATATTCCGCATGGACCATGAAACATATGTTTTACAACAATAGGATATAAATGAGGGTAAAAATTTTTGTCCGGAATTTCACAACAAACAATGTTATCAACAAAATCAACAGAAGTAATTTTTGAACCATATTTAAAAATTAACAAAAAATGAACATGTGGTAAACCTCTTTTTGAAATTCAACAACATATATATATGCAACAACAGGACCTAAAATATGTCTTTTAAACAAGTCAATCTTTAATTCTTCTAACTTAGCTCTAAATATTCGTGCAAATAAATCAGGTCTATTTTGTTTCTCATCATTATGCATTAGTTCTTGTTTTATTTCTAGCCAATTAGGATTGCAAGTCATAGTTAAAAATACATCAGGTTTACCATATCGTTGAACTAATGCCATTGCGTCCATATAACGTTTTTATTATCTCTAGGACCACCTATAAAGGAAGAGGGTAAAACAATCCTTTTACCAATCTTATACCCTCTATTTTCACCTATGTCAACACTATCAACAATTCCTTGATACAATTCGGATCGTATTTGTTTACGATTATTACGAAAATAATCCAACCTAGAAGTTTCAATTTTTACATACATATCAACAACATATTGTTGAAATAATCTACCTGTATGAAGCAAAAAAGATGTACCTGAATCTCGAATTTGTAACTTGTAACAATAATACTCACGACAAGACACGTATAACCGCGTATTTCTTTTCTTCATAACTACAAGGGAAAAAAATAGTCACAATATAATATAATAAGCAAAATAAAAATAATAAAAAACGAATGGAAAAATAATTAACCTTTAGTTTCATTTTCAATCAATTCATTTGGAGAATTTATGGTATTGATGTTTACATGATTTGTTTCAGTAAGACAATGGTAATTCTGTTTATTCACTCTTTCAATACCTTCATGCCATCCAGATTGACCAAAAGGGAATAACAACGGATATTGAAGAGGATCATAACATCCAAAATAATAATGTACTCTATATGAAGTACCAGAATAACCATAAATCGATATATCACGAGTTTTGTTATTTGTAGTTGCATCATCATCAACCCAAACAATGACTACTTGTGATGATGTTGGAGTGTTGTATACTCTTTGATCTAAACCTGAATCACATTTTATTTGTATTCGACAATTATACAAACTATCAATATTGCTCAATGATCGAAAAAATTTAGAGTAAGGATTATCGCTTAAAATATTAATTAACATCTGCAAAGTTGATTCACAAAATTTTTCAGAAATATTTAATCGATTTGATAATTCATTTTTAGTATCATAAAAATATAATTGTAAATAAGTTGGATTACTGTCAGATGGTAACAATTGGTTTATATAATGATAAACTTGACCTTGAATTCTAAATGTGTAAATGCCTTTATTTCTTTTACACAAGTCTTTGTCATACTTCACACCAAAAGACGTAAATGCAAAATGATTGTTATAACTTCTTGTAATATTTTTAAAATGCAATGATTGACGAATTTGAAGTAAACAAATCATATAATTTATTAGGTACATTATGTATGTGTAATTTAATCTTACCATACGAACAACAAAATCCTTTACTTTCTCCATGGAATTTTTTTGCACCACAATGTAAACAAAATGTAGGCTTTAATAGCAAATAAGATTCAGTAGGAATATTTTGCGTGGTTAAATTTGGAGTTTGTCGATTATTTTGTGCGCTCTCAATATCAGATGTAAATTTATCTTCCACATAATGACTATTGAGATTTCCTCTAGAAATTCTAGTGGTCAAAGATATATCATCACTACAACCAGTCACTGCAATAAAAGATATTTGAATTAAAATTAATAAATACAAATATTGTTATTTTCTAAGGCATAAAACCAGTTTGTTAAATATTATCTCCATGCAAGTAAAATAGCAAAAAATCTTTATTATATATATCATAAAATAAAAAAATTCTTAAAATGGCATGCATATTTCAATACCCTTACAACTAAATTACTAAATCATATAGATGAACAAAATGGAATCAAATTCAATAGAAGAGCTACATTAAAAAAAATATATATATATATATTTATATATATATATATATATATATATATATATATATATATATATATATATATAAAATAAATGTAACTATACAAGGAAAACGACATGCTTATCTCAATAATTTTATAACTAAATCACTAAACTATATACATAAATCTTGTAATAACATCTTATAAAAAAGGGAAAATCACATGCTTATTTCAATATAGTTTTACAACTAAATTACTAAATTATATACATGAATAAAATGGCATGTCTATTTCAATAATATTACAAATTATACACATGAATCAATTGAAATAAAATTTAATAGAAACGACTACATTAATAACATGAATATAAAAATAAACTTTTTGAATAAATCCTGTAAATTATTTACGTATATATAATACCTTCACCTTGAAGGTATTCGATTGCGCTAATTGCTTTGTTTTGATTGGGCATACGATTGTCGGCGGCGGGAATTTCGACTATCTTTTATTTGGGGATAAATTTCTCGCCGCCGTTTTCTTCGTAATTGATCACAACTATCGATGCCGTCCATAAGATAAATAACTGAATATAATAAAATATAGCTTTAATAATGGATAAAACAAATTCCTCCAACTCTAACAAAATAAACCATTCGGTTTTCAATTAAACATAACATGGATACGTAAAGCATAATCTAAATTTACGATTTAAACAATATATATAAACATAAAGGAATCAATTAAAAAAACTACTTCAATATAAGTTACAATTTCATCAATTGAAAGATATGATTTAAGCTTCCTCCAAACTATTCAACTAACTTTGCAATAGATTGAAGTCGATGGTTCAAATTTGTCACCGAAGCACGATTAAATACAGCCGGTTCAGAATAAAATTCACCAAAGCAGAAATAATGCAATCGTTCTTCAGAGTAAAAATTGGTAACTTATCGCAATTTAGGATTTTTTGGGTTTATATTTTGACACCCAATTGAATCGATGAAATTCCCCTTCGCAATCTTCCCAAAAAACCAAATAAAAAACAATTTGTAGAAAAATGATAGACAACACACCGGAATCAAATTTCTCTGCACACAAAGCTTTCGAAATCGAGAGTAAAATCACGTCTTCATATTCTGTAGTTATATCTTGAAACAGAAACCTTTTTCGACCAAACTTTGAAGATATTGCCGATTTCCACCGTCAAAAGAAATGATAATTTTTTCAATTTAGATTAGAGAAAAGAAATTTCGAGAAAAGAAGAAATGGGAAATTAAAAGAAGAAACGATTGGATGAAGTTGAGAAAAGAGGAAATATCAATTGAATTGGATTTTGGACAGAGTAAACATAAAACCCTAGATTTCAATGCTTCAATCTAAGACTCGACCACTTCAACAAACAAGCGCTTAACATTGCCTCGCGAAACTCTCCTTCCATTTTCTGATCTGATAATAGATGGAGAGAATGGATTGGTTTTGGTAAGAGATGCAGGCGGTGGAATTGACGAATTGAAAGAAAACACGCTGAATAACAAAACGGCGTCGTATTGGGCGACGATGACGTGGCAAAGTGGCTCTTTTAGTATAGTTAGGATAATAATTGTTTAATAATGCAATATCTATGGTTGTTAATTAATAATTAATTATCTTCTTCAATTAGCGCTAAGGGGTCTGTTTGGTAGGCAAAAGTAGAAAGAAATTTCAATTCCAAGTTAGTTGGAAATTAAAAACTCACCAAACACATAGGAATTCGTTTTCTATAAAAACAAAGAAAATGCAGCTTAAAATTGTTGTGCCTTGAAATTCGGTTTCCATTTCTATGTTGCAATCAAACGGTGAAAGTGGAATTCATTTTTTTTTCGGATGTGACATTTTCCATGGAAAAGTTTGCAATCAAATATGGCCTAATATTTTTTTAGGTAGTGGCCATTTGGTTTCCTAAGTAAAAGTCAATTTAGTTGTATTATTCTCAAGCCTAAATAATATCTTAATTACTATACTAATATTTGGTGCCCCTTCTTCCACTAGCCGATCTTAATCATGATAGATGATTAGCACTAGGGCAAGCACCGATCGGGTAATATGAAAATCGTGACCGCGAGAGAGAACAAATGCAAATGAGTGGGCATTAAAATCAAATTTTTAATAGATTTGATAAAAGTAAATGAAATGTTTGGTTGAAAAATTGTAAATCCCCATCAAATATGTGATTCAAAATAATTGTTGATTTCGACTTGGATTATAATCTAAATTTTAAGTCCTACCAAACAAACATGGGCACGTTAGAAAATTGATAAAAACATCTAATGGGGTCCTTTGTGTAGCACTACACCAACCCATTGTGCAACAAGGAAACACTAGGACCATGGGCCATTTGGATCGACCATAAAATTAATGACACGGATTTTAACAATTCACACAATGTCAACAATAATGTCATCAAAGAATGTACATTTAGATTAATTCTTTTCACAAGACTTTTGGTTCAGGATTGAATTAGCTAACCTAGCACATAGTGCATGCTCTAAAAGTAATACTGATCGAAATTAAAATTATAGAAGTAGAAAGAATGAAAAGGGGCTCAATCGGAACAAATCCAGTATGTGACATAGTGTGCACAAAAAATGTGTATAAAGTATAGGAATCTTAAGTGAGGGTATCGCCTTGCATCGAACACGAGAAGTGAATGTCTTGTATGAGCAAATCATCGACTCATTATAATGGAGTGAAAATGTATAATAATAATAATGATCATGATGAAGAATCGGGAACGGGTCGCCAAAGGGCAAATCGAGCCACATTTTAATGAAACGAGCCAACTCGACCCATTTTAAGAATTCTAAGAGCATTTCCAATATACTCTCTATTTTGAAATAGCATATTCTATCATTTGGAGATTATCTATAAATTTAGAGAGTTAAAATTTTAAAATACTTCAACAAACTCTTTATATTTAACACTTAATTTTACTACTCCCAAAAAATATTTATTATTTTATTTATTTTTTATTTTAACTAGTTTTTCTTTAGATTATTTTATTGTTTTTATACATTGAAATTTGAAACACTTTGTATGCATTTAATTATAGAGAGTGAGTTTGGAGAGTCAAACTCACTCTCTAAATTAAAATGTTAATTTAAAGAGTCTCTTTGATTATCATTTTAAATGTTGACTCTTTAAAATAGAGAGCATCTCATGTTTAAAGAGTCTCTTGGAGATACTCTCATAAGTCATAACATAGTTAATAATCCAAAAAATAATAATGATATTTAACACCATTAGTGTTAAATTATCAATTTAGATAACAATACGTGACATTAAATAGTAAGTACAATTAAATGAGTCACTTAATTTCACATTTCATTAATCGTGTCATATAGCGTCACCGGAATTGATGTTATAACATCATGTACTGTATATCATCATTCATCCAAAAAAATGTCCGGCAATTTGTCATTTTCCAAAAGCATCTCCACTACATTTGTCCGGCTGTCACCGCCTTCCACCGCTATATTTTGTTATTGTCAATAAAATCCAAAGCCTTCATATTTTACACTAGTGGTGTCTATTTTAATAATTTAGAGTTTTTTTTTTTTTTACATTGCCACCCTTTATGTGGAAGTCATCCATCACGAGAACCACAAACACCAAACTTCTAATAAAACAGACACATTTCAGTTTTTAAGTATAATTTGATACGCGTTTTAAATATTTTTATTCAAATGACTTCGTCTCCGTATGTATTAAGAACACTGCATCCACAAAGTTGAACATCTAATATGTCCAACTTGAGCTTTATAAAACACTACTTAGAAATCGTGGTGATAAAATACTAATTGAGATGACTACTTAGGGTTGGACAAAACTTTCGAACCGAATCGGACTGAACTGAACCGAACGGTTTTTCAGAAGTTAAATACCCGAACGGGTATCTGAATCGAAAAACGACGAGTTTTGTTCGGTTCTAGACTCAGGACCGAAAAATCGAATAAGAACCAAATTTAAATAATTTTTTTTTTTTATATTGAATTAATTACTTTTTTTTTTTCTAAACAAATCAGCAAATGAACTAATTTAGTGATTAATATTCTAACTCTTCAGTCAAATCCATACTTAGCCCGCCCAACCCAACCCAACCCAATCCAATCCAATTTCTAAATTCAATTTTTTGATTTAATTTTTTTGTCCTATTATTAATTTCATTCTTAATCCAAGATCTATGCCTTTTTAAGTTTTATCATTCACTTTCCAATTTTACGCTTTCATTCGGTAACCACTAAGTTAATGACCCTAAATCATTTGATAAATTGAAAACCTACATCTACATGCACAAATCGAAATCATGGTACACCTAGTCCAACTTCCACTCTCAATGTCTATCGAAGCTGGGACCTTCAACCACGACCACCGATTGTTGACCATTATAAATCTGTTTAAAAATTTAATTATGGTACGAAACCGAACATAACCGAACCGAATCAAATAGAACCGAACCCGAATGGTTCCATAATTATATCTGAACCCGACCGTTCCATTTATTAAATATCAGAAAATTTTGGTTCGATTCGGTTCTCTTCAGAACCGAACCGGATCATGTATAGCCCAGACTACTGAAGTGGAAGCAAACCGCATCCCCGTCCAAAGCACTTTTGTTTAACATTTCTGGAAAAACCATTTACTAACATTATAAAATTAATATTTTAAAGGATAAGAATTATTAATAAATAACCAAATCGCCCTATCAATGTCGGCCATGAGATTTTGGATGCTTATGTTACACTTTAAAATGGTTCCCCTTGTAATTATAAAATATATTAAGAAAAAATATATTTCAATAGTATTATTTCATTACAAAAATATGACATTTAAATATTTATTTAGTTTTTTACATGTCGTAGATAAGAAAAGAACAAGCTCGAAATATCTCTCAAATTTTCATCAAAAGTCACATGTTATCAACGAAGAACCATTCAAGCCACTAATCTCTTCTGTAATTCCATATGAGCAAACATTCGAATAAAAAGTAGCAAATACAACGTGCAAACCTTGAAATGCAACAAATCAAGTAAAAATATTTCTGCTTACATTTTTAGAAGCAAACCCAATAATTAAATTTTCATAATCGATAGATATCAAAGTTAATTTATTCATTCGTTCTTGTAACATGGTTGATCGTAAATAAGATTTTAATAATTTTAATTTTGAAAAACGTTTTTAGAGCAAATACAACAGTAACGAGAGTTGTCACTAGTATTCTATGACAAAAGGGAAATGGCAAAAGGGATATGTCGTTTTCTTTTTATTTTTCACTTTAATTATTTGAATTTTGGACTTCTTATCGTCCTGTTGAGTTAGTAATTGGCTAATGAAACAAAAAAATTAACAAGGGTTAACATTTTCTCTACTTGATTGGTTAATGAAACAAAAATTAACGTCGTTAAATACTGTCCATTCTAATGAAAATCCTCGTGCTTCTGACAGTCAAGAACCAAGTTTGTACAAAAATTCAAGTTGGTCAGTAAAGTTTTTCTTCGGCCCGTTTAGTCACTAAAGTTTATAACAGGTTCTCACAATTGGTAACTCAGATAGAAAAAACAACGATGTCAGGCTACCGTATGGTCTAGTTTGTAAAATTCAATGCAGAAAGTCATTATTATTGCAAAATACCTCTTTACATTTTGGTCGCTTCACAAAATACAAGAGTCAATGTATTTTTAAGGAATAATACGTGTACCTTAAAAATACAACGCTGTAAAATGAAATTAGAGAGAAAGAAAGAAACTGAAGCTATAGGCGGAAATTTTTGCCCTCGTAGGTTTGACCAAATTGCCAACTATTAGGGGCAACGTTCGATGAAACTATGGTTCTGCCATCGCCAGTGGTTATACGGAAACTTAGTGCCTCGCCAACAAGGGTTGCATCGGTATCCCACTTGGTACCCCAATTACGATTCAATTCTGTCCAATAATTCAACTTCTTGTCACCTTTGACCTCCACCTTTTTTACACTTCCTGCCCCTCCAACGTTGGATATCGACACCAGGTTGAAATTAGGACTCCCAGTTACGGTAAATTTAATGCCTCCTTGTTTCTTGCAATGAACCCTGCAACAACATTCAAAATTTGATACTATAGTTTACGAAAATACGTTTATTCAATATTATAGTATTCTATACCTGCGAAATAGAATAGGAACAACGCCAGCAGCGTGTTCTGCAATCTGAGTAAATGCAGGCTCGGACAAGTCGAAATGGCGGGCTGGTGGACTGCACCAGCCGCCGGGAGGGCAATAATTGGTGGCAGTAACAAAAATGGATGGTGTTCCCGGTTTGCACATTTTGTTTTTGCTGTCACATTTGATTTCATAGCAAGCTCCACAATTTGACCCGTTTTTGTACAATAGAGAGCTCAATGCCACTGTATGCAACCCATATTCTTTTATCGGGTTTTCGAAACCGCAGGCACCTCCTGCAAAAAGAAGAGGATGACAAGGTTTTTTCTTCATGCCTCTCACACACTAACACGGATAAGGTTTGACAGGAATTTTGAAACGTCAAAATCTGCTTCTAAAATTAAGAAGTTACTTTTGAATATATTTATATAATTATTGAGTGACAAAAGAGATTTTAAAAGAAACAAGCTTAAAGCAGGTGAGGAATCTCTTCTACAAGAAGCAAAGACAGGACATACCCACAGTTCCCGAGGCATCGGCTCCACCGTAGAAGGTGGCACGACCATTCTTCCACCGTTTCGAAGTTTTACCTATGGTGAGGGCATTTGCAATAGGTAATGCAAGCACAAGAATCAGCAAAGAAGATGACACAAGTGCTCGCAAAATACCTGCCATAGCTTCTGTTCAGTTATTTGAATTTTTCTATGTCGCTCATTGGTTTATATAGCTGCTCCAAGAATTGATGGACACCATGCATTAAATTAAGCTCGATTGCCAATAGTTACTTCCTAATTTTAGATTTCTGTTGAGAAATCACCTCTTGTACCACAAATCTGGCGAAAAAGATTCAACAGTATTCCTTGTAAAATAAGGATTTATATTTTGAAAGCTAAGATGAGTACTATTTTTAAGAGAAAATTACTGTTAATATTTATTCTTATTGAATAAATTGATATGCATCCACTTAATATGGAGAAATTTACAAAAAATGCAACCCTGTTTATGATATGTACTTACAATTTACACAGTATATTTTAGATTGTGGTAACAAAAGTTTAAAAAATTGAAAGACATGTCATTAAAATAGTTAAATACTTGATGGATACGTGGAGTCGGTTGTTAGAAGATAAATCTGAGGACCTAATTACACTAGATCAGAAGAGAAGGGCTAAAGGACCAATTTGTAGAAGTAAAGAGAAAAACTTAATACCTGAAATTAATGGAAAAAGGGAAAACGTTACAGCTGGAAATAACGCTTTATACTTACCAGAAATTGAAGGAAGAGAAACTCACTCCTGCAGCGTCTCCAACGGCTTCTCACCTCACTCCTTTAACAATCCTTGATTTTAGGGATTTCTTTAATGGTGTGTATACTGTAACTTTACTGTGCAAAGTCGGTAGTGTGTGTATGTATCGTATGTCTCTGTTTTCTTGTTTAAATAGGTGTGTTCCTCTTCTCTCCATTATGATTTGATGAATTGTATTTTTTCATCTTGATTGAGCTAATAAAATCTTTCTCAATACTTCAATTTATCTGCATTTTATCTTGGTATCAGAGCCATAACCATGGCCAACACTTTACCCCTCGCCTCAGACTCCAGTTCCACAAATCCAGTTACCACAAATCTCAACCCATCAGCTCAAACCTCAACCATCGGGGGTAATTTCACCCCCTTTGGAGTAAACCTGACCCAGGCAGCCTCTGTCAAATTAGACAGAGATAATTTTTTGCTGTGAAAAAATGTTATAATGCCAATTGTAAGAGGTCATGGTTTGGAAGGATACTTACTGGGGATCAATGAATGCCCTCCTCAAACCATCAAAACTCAGGTTACAACTGAGAGTGGAATCGTGGTTAAGTCATTCCCCAACCCAGAGTATCCTAAGTGGGTTTCTATTGATCAGCTACTTATGGGCTGGCTATATGCCTCAATGACATCAGAAATTGTGATGCGTGTGATGGGTTGCAACAGCTCAAGTGAGCTTTGGAGAGCTATTAATGAGAACTATGGAATTCTCAACAGGTCCAGAGTGACCTTTCTCACGTCAGAAATGCAACGAATGAGGAAAGGGTCTATGTCTATGGACCAATATCTCAATACTATCAAACAGCTCGCTGATAACCTGGAGGTGGCAGGAAAGAAGGTTGAACACACTGATCTAGTAACGCAAGTCTTAGCTGGTCTTGATGAGGAGTATACTCCTATTGTAGTACAAGTTAACAGTAAGGATCAAATTTCGTGGCATGAATTGTCATCCATACTCATGACTTTTGAGAGCAGACTAGAGTATCTTAGCCAGGTTAGAACCAACTTTGGTTCAATTAATCTAACCCAAAGTAATCCTCAGAACATGCATTCCTACAATGGAAGAGGAAACATAGGATTTAGATGTCAAAATCTCAGAGGAAGGACAAGAGGCAGGGGCAGATTTGGTAGATCGAATGAGACTAGAAACCCCTGTCAAATATGTGGAATGAGTAACCACACTGCAGCATGGTGTTATAATAGATTTGATGAAAAATATATGGGAAAAAGGCCAAGTGATCAATTCACCAGTTCTCAACCATCTGCATATATTGTCAACTCAGGCTCAGTGGAAGATCAAGCTTGGTATGCAGATTCTGGAGCAAGTCACCATGTTACCACTGATAAAGACAATGTTGCTGAGGCAAAAGAATATGCAGGTAAAGAAAAAATTATTGTTGGTAATGGTAATGCCTTACAAATCACTCATGTTGGTTCTAAGATACTTGACACTTTGGCCGGAAGACACTTGTTCTAAGGAAAGCTTCATGTGCCTAAGATTAAAAAAAATCTTATCAGTGTTTCTAAACTAACTTCTGATAATAATGTTTCAGTAGAATTTTATCCTAACAATTGTGTTGTGAAGGACTTGTCAACAAGGAAGCCTCTAGTGCAGGGGAAGCTTAAAGGAGGCTTATACCGTGAATACGCCCAAAATCCGGGAAACAAGCCCTACAAGTGACCTCCCAAACAAATCTCAGTTTGCCTTTAACTCAAGACTATCTGATTCCAAAAAGTCTACTAGAGACAGTATCTTAGAATCTCAACTCGAAACCTGGCACAGAAGACTAGGACACCCTACTACTTCTATGTTATTTCAGTTCTTGAAAGCATGTAATGAACTCATGACTATCAGTAATAAAAAAGTTCCATTCTGTGAAGCTTGTCAATATGGAAAATCACACGCCTTACCTTTTAAGTTATCCAAATCTCATGCGAAAATGCCTCTAGATTTAATCCATACTGACGTCTGGGGACCATCCCCAACCTGCTCTACCTCAGGGTTTAAGTACTACGTTCTTTTTGTAGATGATTGTACTAGGTACACCTGGATCTATCCATTAAAGCACAAGTCTGAAGTCTCTCACTATTTCACCCAATTTAAAACACTTGTTGAAAATCAGTTTGAAAGGAAAATCAAAATTATTCAATCTGATATGGGGGGAGAATATAAAGGCCTAAGTAAAATTGCCTCTGATTCAGGGATTGAACTGAGGTATTCCTGTCCACACACCTCAGCACAAAACGGAAGAGCCGAAAGGAAACATAGGCACATAACGGAGACAGGTTTAACCTTACTATCCCAGGCACATATGCCTCTGTACTACTGGTGGGAAGCATTCCTAACAGCAACATATCTTATTAATAGAATGCCTAGCCCAATTCTCCAATATAGATCACCATATGAACTCCTTTTCAAACACAACACTGACCATCAACTACTCAAAGTATTCGGATGCTCCTGCTATCCATGTTTACGGCCCTATCAGAAGCACAAGTTCGATTTTCATTCTCAGCAATGTGTCTATCTAGGACCTAGTATATCTCACAAAGAGTTCAAATGTCTTAGTCCTAGTGGTAGAGTCTTCATCTCCAGACATGTTATTTTTGATGAAAATTCATTCCCTTTCAAGAATGGATTTCTCAACAAAAGGTCACCAGAAAAAACTCTTCCTAACAGTTTCCATCAACTACCTTTTGAAATCAGCTCATACTCATTACCCACAAAATCATCTGAGACAAATCCCTATAAAAGAATTGCATACTCTACTGGTATAATGTCTTCTACAGAAGAACCTGCACAAGAGCTTCAAAATGAGGGTGAAGGTGAGATGATTGTTGATGGAGGAACTGATATGGAACAGATACAAGAACCGGAACAAGATGACATAAATACTGATGTTCAACCTGAAGTCTCGGGAAGTGAAAATGAACTGAGAAATGATCCTGCACTCACAGAAATGAATCAGATTGTTGAACATCCTATGATGACAAGGTCCAAGACAGGAATTTTTAAACCCAAAATCTTTGCAGATATTGCCATAAACTCAGTGAATGAAATTGAACCAGTCAATGTTCATGAAGCCTTGAGGAATGAAAAATGGAGCAATGCTATAAAAGAAGAATACGAGGCATTGGTCAGAAATGAAACATGGGAGTTAGTACCTGCAGACCCTGAAATGAAGATAATCGGCTGCAAGTGGGTATACAAACTGAAACATGATGCAGATGGGAAAATACAGAGACATAAAGCTAGGCTGGTGGCGAAAGGCTTTCTTCAGACATCAGGTGTTGATTATTACGAGACATTCAGTCCAGTAGCTAAGGCTCCAACCCTGAAGATAATTCTTACACTGGCAATCTCAAAAGGATGGGAGATAAGGCAAGTTGACATTAATAACGCCTTCCTTAATGGTAAACTGGAAGAAACTGTGTTTATGGAGCAACCTCAAGGATTTGTCGACCAAGATAAACCATCCTTTGTATGCAAACTCAACAAAGCTCTCTATGGACTCAAACAAGCCCCTAGAGCTTGGCATGACAGTGAAGGAGACTCTACTGAAGTGGAAACTTATTCAATCAAAAGCTGATAACTCTATATTCTATCAGGTAACTCAAGGCACTATGATCTACTTACTAGTCTATGTTGATGACATCATAATAACAGGGAGCTGTGGTATAGAGATCTATAAACTAATCGAGAGGCTGAATATCATGTTTGCACTAAAGGATATGGGGAATCTCAAGAAGTTTCTGGGAATTGAATTTTTCAGAAATGAAATTGGCCTTCACATGTCACGAGAAAAGATATGCTGCGATATCTTAAAAAGATTTGGTTTTGAGAATCGCAAACTAGTGTTACACCGGTAAGCGGCCCAGGGAAATTGATTTGAAAAGCAGAGGGTCAAAGTCTTGAAAATCAACGTTGTTTAGAAGTCTTGTGGGAGCTCTTCAATACTTAACCACTTGCAGACCCGAGATATTACATTCGCGAGTGAACAGAATTAGTTAGTTTCTTCAATATCCAACTGATGCTCATTGGAATCTATTGAAACGAATTTTCAGATATATCAAAGTGACACTTGATATAGGTCTGATAATCCAAGAAGCACCAGACCTCAATATTGTTGCTTATGGTGATGCTGATTGGGCCTCATGCCCGATGATGAGAAAATCTTTGCTAAGGATATTGTGTATACCTTGGAGGGAATTTGATCTCTTGGTGTTCTAAAAAACAACATGTAGTGGCAAGGTCCAGTACTGAAGCAGAATACAGAACCTTGGCACATACCACTGCAGAAATTGTTTGGATTCAATCCCTGCTTCATGAGCTCTGTATCTCGCAAACAGAAATTCCCAGAATCTGGTGCGATAACTTAGGGGCAAGTGCTCTTGCATCCAATCCAGTCTACCATGCACGAACCAAGCATATTGAGCTTGATGTACATTTCGTTCGGGATAAAGTACTGGCTAAACAACTCACAATTAGCTATGTTCCTACTGCAGATCAAATAGCCGATATCCTAACTAAGCCGTTGTTGAATTTCAGACACTTATATCTACGCAACAAGCTTGGAGTTACAGAGGTAATCTCCAGCTTGAAGGGAAAAGTGTTAGAGAAGATAAATACGAGGACCTAATTACACTAGATCGAAGAGAAGGGCTAAATGACTAATTTGTAGAAGTAAAGAGAAAAACGTAATACTGAAATTAATGGTAAAAGGGAAAACGTTCACGGAAATAACGCTTTATGCTTACCGAGAAATTGAAGGAAGAGAAACTTCACTTGCGGCGTCTCCAACGGCCTCTCACCTCACACCTTTAACAATCCTTGATTTTAGGGATTTCTTTAATGGTGTGTATCTTTATCGTAATTTTTCTTTGTGCAAAGTCGGTAGTGTGTGTATGGATCGTATGTCTCTGTTTTCTTGGTTAAATAGGTGTGTTCCCCTTCTCTCCATTATGATTTGATGAATTGTATTTTTTCATCTTGATTGAGCTAATAAAATCTTTCTCAATACTTCAATTTATCTGCGTTTTATCTTCAGTAACCATAACGATGTTCTAGCAATGAAACTTTAGCCCAAATTTCCAGTATTTTGCAAATAATATCTTTTTAACAGTAATTTTAAAAAGTGAAAATTACATTGTAGCCAGTTTTTAAAGATTACAATCCTAAAATCACGTGCAAGGTTTAATTAATCATAAATCGGTCATAATTCAACTATTAATATTAATAATAATATTATAAAATTTACCTACCCCAATATACTATCTATTTTCTCTTTCTATCATTTAATTTCCCCCACAGGTTTACATTTCTCTCTCCAATTCTGTAACTAAGCTTTAATTTCTCTTTCTACCCATTTTTTTCTTCTTCATTATTCCATTCTCTCTCTATCAAAAGTTGTCGTAGGTAGTGTGGATTTCTTTATGCACTTTTCTCAGTTTGCCTACTTAATTTCTAACACTTTGCTCATTTTGCTATCGTTCACAAGTTCCAGTGGATGTGGTATTGGTAGTGGTGGATGTGGTGTTGTTTGTTGATAGTTTTTTGAAGGTGGTTTTCTGATTCGATGTGCTTTGATGGTGTTAGCGATAAGGGTGGTGGTGGTTGGTAATGCTAGATTCAGATTAGGTTGAGGTTGTATAAACAAGAATTGTGACCAATAAATTGGGTTAATCTATGACCAATAAATAACATGTGACATGTAAATTGATAACATGTCACATGTTTTTGTTCACTTGTTATATATCAATGCTCATATAGAGGTGTCAATGGGCCAAGCCGAGCCGGCTCGGCCCGTTGACCCACGAGCTCGGCTCGTGCTCTTCACGAGCCTAGCTCGTGGCTCGTTTGTAACGAGCCAAGCTCGGGCTTGGCTCGTGGGCCAAGCCCGAGCCAAGCCCGAGCTTGGCTCATAGCTCATAGCTCGAGTAAATTTTTTTTTTTTTTTAGTTAATAAGATATGCCTTTTTTTAAAAAAAAAAAAAAAAAGTGAATTTTTGGGCTTGTGGGCTCGAGCCGCTCGTGAGCCACCCGTTCATATGTTGCAGATCACTAATTTATGTTCATATGTCAATATTAATTGGTCACATATTATAGTTCACTGATCATATTGTATAGGTTACAAATGTTTTACGAATTAAGTAGGTTATGGTTCATAGGTATAGTTCACATGTCATATATGTCCATAGATCACATGTTATAGTTCACGTGTCACAAGCTATAGTTCATAGGTCATTCGTCGCCATTGACAAATCACATGTCATATTGTATGTCATATATGTTCACAGATCAATATTAATTGGTCACATGTCACCATTTATAAGAGAATTGATTACATGGCATTGATTTCTTTGAACTGATCACAAATTCAATTAGTTAGATTTCAACACAGAGAGTTGGAGTTATTTGAATCGGAGTGTATTATGTAAATTACATGAGAAGCTGTTTTTCAATTTCCAATTTTAAAAAATAAAGTTAAATTACACTAGCGCTACTCAATTGTCGCTAAAGAAGATGAAACGATTGCCGGCGGCCTTCGATCGATATTCCTCAACGGACACTATATTCCCCACCCCCCCATTATTTGAGTCGACGATGCTCAATAGCTGTTAAGTGACGATTAGTTTGTCGCCAAAGAAGATGCTCACTTGTCCGCTATCTCTATAAATTTTATCTTTTTTTCCAACAAAGTTATTTAGATGCCAGTGATTGTGAGAGTGGATGTTGGCTATGGGTGGATACCGTCAACTATAAAAGGGAATGGCGTGGACGGATGGCGATGATTGTGGCCCGAATTGGAAAGAAATTGAAATTATTTTAGATATAATTATTTATTTAATTAATAAAATTTAATATTCATCTGAGTTTTGAAAATATAAACTTGTTCTCTTAAAATCGAATTGCCTTAAACTTAAGGCCTAGATATGATTTTTTTTTTTTTTTTTTCCCTTTTAAGAACTTCTTTTTTAGGGTACACGTGAAAATTTCACATTAGAAGCGGCCTTTGAATTAAGTGGCCCGAAACCAATATTTCTGGGCCAATATCCATCAAATGAGCCTTCGGATCATTTTGTTTCCCTATGGTTATAAATATTGTTAAAAAATTATTTCCCACTATATTATGGGGAAATTTCACATTCAAGGGATTAAGTATCAATCATTTCAAAACTAAGAAATAAAGTTTAAAATTTCAAATTTCAAATATTATTAAATTTTATTTATGAAATAATTAATTTAAAATATATTTTTATTAATTAAATATAATAATAACACAATTCTATACAATTTGATTATAAATTATCAAATTAATTGGTCACAAATCAAAAGAATTATAGATCACAAATAATTTTACAACCACAAATCAAAAAATTTATAGTTCACAATTTATTTATTTGTCACAAATCAAAAAATTTATAGATCAAAATTTATTTATCAATCACAAATAACAAATTTTATAAGTCACACTTAAATTTTTATGCCACATAATATTTATAGTCATAAGTTATCGGTCACAAGCTATTTATTAATCACAAAAAAACCAATTTATTGATCACAATTTCAAATTATTGGTCACAAACACTATAAATCCCACCAACTATAACGCCCAACTCTAATCCACCGTGACATTAACAGAAAGCAACGCCACCTCACAACCATCGCTAGAGCCGCCCCCACCACTACCACACGCGTCGCCAACAAATAGGGCTGTCAATTGATTGAATTTTGATCCGAATCCGACGAAATTAATGGAAAATGGATTGATGGTTTCAATCCGATAACCCGATCAAGATCCGAATCCGATAATTCATTAATTAAATGGATCAAATATGGATATAGGTCGATCCGATCCGATAACAATCCGATCCAATTTTTTATAAATAAGTGAGTCGGTAAAATATTTTTATAGCATATTATTGTCACTAACATAAATAAATGAGAAAATAAATAAATTTAGAATAAAAAAGTAATCAAATTCAAAACATAGAAAAAATCGAAAAAATTTTAATTATTAAAACTGTTTAAGTATTGAAATTTTTGAATTTTTTTTATTTCAATCAATGTTTTAAAAATCGACCCATGCATCAACCGAAAAAGGAAGAGGGTCAATGGTCAAAAAGTCGAGATCGAGAGTCGAATCGGTATCGAATTGAATAAATAACTACACATATAAATGTAAAATATTATAAAAAAATACCTTTTTATTTAAATTTAGTTTACTAATTTAAAGGAAATAAATATCTATATATTTTTAATTAAATTTATTATTATAATTTGTTTTACAACTTTAAAAATCAATAATTAATATTTAATAAATAATTTGATTTGTTAATGGAAATAATGAAATAAAAGATATTTATATTTAAAATTGAAATTGAAATTCAATTTTACATTATCCTACATGGAATGTCAATAGAAAACAAGAAGATGATTTCTCCTTTAAAAAGGAATATCATGATAGTAGAAATCAATATTGGGTTTACTAGTCAAAATATGTGGGCCTCAAATTAGTTCAAATTTTTTTAAAGAACATTGATTTTTTCCCTAATTTTTATTAATTTCGGATCGAATTATCGAATTGAATATCCAATAACATAGCAAATCGGATATGGGATTTAATAATCAAATATCCGCTAGATTATCGGATTGGATCGGATCGGATATAGGCAGATCCAATCCATTTACAGCCCTACCAACAAACTACCATTTTCGTTTTCAAAACACCACTGACATCGACAAGTCCACCACCATCACGAAACGACAAACCCACTATCATCGTACTGCATCACCGCAGCTGTTGCACGAACCATCGACCACCATAAATTGTTGAAGAAACACCACAAATTGGAGAAAATTTCAGATCGCCGGTGCGTACGGCGATACGTGACCAACTTAGATGCAAAGTGCAATACCCTATTATAAATCATCGTAGAGACACTGCGCAGTTGTTGCACCTTCGCTCGTAGAAGCTCCGATGGGGTGTGTATTGCGGCGAGGCATGGTACTATAGCGTGGCATTGCGCAACTACTACACCTCTGTGTGCAGAGCCTCCAATCTCCTCTTCATTACAACAACACCTCGTTGTTGCTTACGTGATGACGAGGCGTGGTGTCTTGGGGGAGAGATCTTAAGGTTTGGAGTTGGGTGAGTATGGTTGTTAGTTGGGGGTAGGTATTTATTTATTTTTTTAAATTTAAAAAATATATTTATAAGCTGATTTTTGGAAAAGAAAAATATTTATTAGTTGGGGGTAGGTTTTTATTTATTTTTTTAAATTTAAAAAAATATTTATAAACTTATTTTTGGAAAAGAAAAAGAGTTATTAGTTGGGGGTAGGTTTTTATTTATTTTTTGAAGTTGAAAATTAAAATGTAGATGTGGACGTAATTTCCACTAAAATTAAAATGTAGATGTGACAAGGCAGCTCTCTTTCACTCTATGATACAATTTTTTTTTTTTTGATACACGGTTCAATGGAATATTAAGTTGTAGAAATATGGGACAATAGTTTGTAAAGTTCTACGTAAGGTAATGGTGGAGTTGGAATTCACAAAATCTCATATTATTAAAAATGAAAGTTAAAAAAAAAAAATCTCACAAATTTCAATATGGTTCAGGACCCCCACTGGCCCCACCTTCTTTCGCCATTGATAAGAGTGGTGGGCAAGCATAACTAGGCATCTAGACATCTAGTGTAGCTACCATTGACGAGGGCTTTTTTTTAAATTTTTTTTTTTTTTTTTTTTTTTCATTTGGATGTAAGAAATATGTTTGTGGAAAGAATAATAATATTTTTATATAATTAAGTGGATTATATTAACTGATTTCTTACTGACTTCTTTTTTCCTTTGTTTTTTCCTTTTTCCTTTCTTTCATGTCATCATTCTGTATATCAATTTGCAAATCATGATATACAAATAGCATTACTCTTATGAAAAATATGGACATATTCAGGTTATAGGGAAAATTGATTGTTTCAGTCGATTTTTTATCTTTTGTAAACCTTTCAACATGGAGGACTAATTTATGTAGTATCACTTGAATCCTTACTTCGTCACCAACTTATTTATGACCAAATTTAGAAAATTAGAACCTAGATATCCTTTTCCGAAATTTATTTTTGCTAAAGGATCACGAGTTCACAAAGATTTCTCTTAGTTAATATTGATTCTCATTTATTTGACCAAGCAATCTTTGTTCGATTTTTTTTACTTTAAGAATGATAAAATGTCTCCCTCCAGTGTCGTCTCACCTGAATGATCGAATTGAATAACCTAAAATCATTAATAGGCTTACCTACCTTGTTAGATAATGAAACAGTCACGATCATGTTTATGCACAAGATTAGATAATCTTTTAGGTGTGACAAATAGGTGTATTTTTACATCTTTCTGTATTTCAGTCAAATATACTTTTAACACACGCATTCGTAAAATTTAAAATATAATATTCTTACGAGTCTCCCTTTCTACGAACCCACGATTCATAAGCACCGAAAAACATTACCTACTTAAACTTTCGATTCCCGCCCCCCCCCCCCAGGGCACATCTCAAAGTGGTAAAAGGTGAAAGTGGAAAAATCACAACTTTGCTTGAGGCTGCCGCGTCAAAGTTTCGAATCTTGAAATATAGATTTGGTCATTGAGTAAGTGCAAGTATACAAGTAATCTTCCACCCTGTACCCTTAGAGGCATAACCTGCGATTTACCTCCTTCACCAAGGCTCATAGTAGGGCAGGTGGAGATCGTCAAGGATGTGGTTCATCCTTTTTTTGTTTTACTTAAACTTTCGATTCTAGAATAATCTCAATTGAAACAAACACATCTAACGTGGAGACTTAGCGCGTAAAACTACCCCTATCAACTTTACATAAGAACTCCAATGATACACGATTTCTGATAGACTTGTTGCCTTCGTTTCTAGAAGAAGTTAAAAATAGGTAAAATAAAATTGTATATCAAACAAAGTTATTGACCTCGACAACACCACAATCTTTCTAGAAGGATAACGTAGCTATGTATAACTTTGGAGAAATCATTGACGTCCATTCGGTGGGAATTAAATGAAATAAAACAAATACAGCCCGCAAATTTTGAGTAATGCTATTAAGTATCATTGACGTTAAAATATCAGTCTAGATGATGCTAATGTTTCATTAAAAGAAATGTACAATTAAATAAATCACTTAATTTTATATTTTATTGAGCGTATTACATACCGTCACCTAAACTGGTGTTATATTACCAATGGTGCTAAATAGCACTATTACTAAATTTTGGGATCGTTTTTGGACATCACCGTGTAAGAACTGTATATCCACAGTTCATGAATAACAAGAGAAATAACAATTCTCATAAAGAAAAAATATTCGATCTTATGGTTGCCTGAAGATCGTAGTTTTGAGAATTAAAAATCATAATTTTACCACCAAGAGCAATAAAATCGTCAAAAAAAAAAAAAAAAAAAAAAAAAAAATTGACACAAGAAAATGCAAAATTTATGGAGGTTCACATCAATATGAGATTACGTCATTTTCCGTTACTACAATAATTTACTATAATGAAAAGAAGTTTACAAGAAAAAATCTCACACACTATCGTATGATGTTAATAATTAAGTTGCACAACTCAACACTTATCGTCTTTAGATATTTTTATATAATAATGAAAAAGAAGAAATCTTTGATATCCTTGCCACGCTATTTTTAAGATGGCGACTATGGAAGGACCTACTTGGCTATACCACGAGAATTGAAGTGCGATAAGTTAGTCCTTGGGAAATCCTTCGAATTCTGGTCACCAACTTTTCAGCAAAATATGACAAACTTCGAATTTTCCCTATAAATTTAACAATCGTGTGTGGTTCAAAAATATTTCCAAGTTTCTGGAAGAATGCAACAAATCATTAAGATAAATCCTTTTCATTGTTTTGAGGCCCTGAATTTCGAACTCGTCTTTTCATATTTGGACATGTCCACAAGTAAAACAATGTTGGTTTTTTTGCTGGGTACAAAACAGAGTGGAAAAAACAGGGTGATGTGCTAAGCGTTGATTGAGTGTTGTTTTTTTTTTTTTCAAACTTTCCAATCGTGTGCCGACATGTGGCACACCTGTTTTTGAATTTGTTTTTCACCGTGTCCCTATAACATGTTTTCTGACCCCTCCTTTTCTACACGTAGTGTTTTCCGTATGGGTTCAACACTAAATTATTTCAAGAATTAAGTCACCGTTCTATATAGTTACTATTCCACTCTGTTTCGC